>PVKM010030841.1:0-17087 GCA_004027735.1 Carollia perspicillata | reverse complement strand
AGACGGTGGGGAGAAAATAGACAGGGCGAGGGCAAGAGTAGTGTGGGAAATGTAGAAGCTAAAGAACTTATGATACATGGACATGAACTAAAGACGGGGAGTGTGGGTGGGAGGGGGTGTGCAGGGTGGAGGGGAATGAAGGGGGAAATGGGAGAACTGTAATGGCATAATCAATAAAAAAATTAAAAAAAAAAAAAAATAAAATAAAATAGTAACTACCTATGAACAAAAGAACTGCAATACTGGATCATGGTTCCAGTCCTAAAGTAGTATTTTATGTGATAACAGTAAAAGGAATCATGCCATCGATCTTCTTAGGTTAGAATATTTAGGGAGTTGGTAAGAAGGAAAAAAGAAAGAAAAGGATAAAAGGACCTAACTACTTACTTACATATTACCCTAAATTTAACTATATTATATTGTAAGACTTACAGATCTGTTGAGGAGACTGAAAGAATTAATTAGTGATAGAAACAATAACTACAAACTAAAAGAAAAAACATGAGGTGATTACCCCTGGCTGGCGTGGCTCAGTGGACTGAGTGCTGGCCTGCAAACCAAAGGGTCTTGCCTGGGTTGTGGGCCAGGTTCCCAACAGGGGATGCGTGAGAGGCAACCATGCACTGTTTCACTCCCTCTCTTTCTCCTTCCCTTCCCTCTCTCTAAAAATAAATAAATAAAATCTTTTTAAAAATGAGGTAATTAGTGATAGTAAATCCGGGGGAAAAAAACAAAAGTTGTAACCCTGGCCGGGTGGTTCAGTTAGTTGGATCGTTGTCTGTAACCGAAAGGGTTTAATTCCCAGTCAGGGCACATACCTAGGTTGTGGTTCAATCCCCAGTCTGGAGTGTACGATCCCCAGTACCAGTGCCTACGGGAGGTAACCAATCGATGCTTCTTTCTTGCATCGATGTTGCTTTCTCTCCCTTTATCCCTCTCTAAAAGCAATGAGAGAATGTCCTCAGGTGAGGATAGAAAAATAAAATTGTAGAGGAAAACATTACTGTATGCTAAGTAGTTCAATAATAAACAATCCTTAACATAATAAATAATGACCATTGATTAATCTAACCAAAAACGGTGACATATTAGTGGGATTTGATAAAGGGAGGGCAATATGAGAGCATATTATTATTTAGAAAGATGGGAGTAAATACAAGAAAAAAGATTAAGAAATTTAAAGCAGTTGACTTGGGAGTGAGACTTGGTGGTGACAAGGAGTAAACAGTAAATTGCTGAGTTTCATTGAAAGCTGTAGTACTATTTGCCTCTTTATATAAATTTCATGGAAAGAGAAAATTAAAAAGTTATGTATATTAATTTGATAAGTAAAACGTTTTAATATAATTTTATAAAAAGTTGAGGATATAACAATGTTCCTTGACTTATGCTGGGGGTTACATCCTGATAAACCCATTGTAAGTTGCAAATATCAGAAAGTCAAAAATGCACTTAGCCCTGGCTGGTGTAGCTCAGTGGATTGAGCACAGGCCTACAAACCAAACAACCGTGGTTCGATTCCCAGTCAGGGCACACGGCTGGGTTGCAGGCCAGGTCCCAGCAGGGGACGCACGAGAGGCAACCATACATTGATATTTCTCTCCCTCTCTCCTTCCCTTCCCCTCTAAAAATAAATAAATAAAATCTTTTTTTAAAAATGCATTTAATATACCTAACCTACCAAAGTTAACAGTTTTATCTTAGCCTACCTTAAACATGCTCAGAACACTTCTATTTGGGCAAAATCATCTCACTGCCACTGCCTAGCATCACAAGAGAATATTATATGGTATGTTGCTAGCCCAGGAAATGATTAAAATTCAAAGTACAGTTTTTACTGAATGTTATCGTTTGCACACCATCGTAAATTTGAAAAAAGCACAGGCTGAATTATTAAGTTGGAGATTGTCTATATACCTCAAGATATCCCTTGCTTTCCTTAACAGGTTATTATAAAATATATCAATTCAATAATTTTGAAGACCTTTGGGAGATGGGAGGAAGGGCAGCTGAAGTGAGGCAAGTGTGGCTATCCAGGGGCAATACAAGGGCCCTCTGTGGTAGCAGAACTGTTCTGTTTCTTGACAGTGGTAATAAAATTGCACAAAACTAAGTATACAGATTCGCAAATGGGTAAAAGTAAAACTCAGGAGATTTGACTGAGATAGGTATATTGTATCAATGACAGTATCTGGCTGTGATATTAACCTATAGTTAATATGCAAGATGTTACCACTGGAGGAAATTGGGGAAAAGGTACAAGAGATCCCTCTGTATTATTCTTAAAACTGCATGAGACTCTACAATTATCTCAAAATAAATAGCACAATTAAAAAACCTTGACCATATTTTTAATTTCTACTACCTCCAGGATTTGCATATTTTATTTATTTACTATTGATAAAAATAACCGAATAATTAAGCTCAGTTCATTTTTAACTTGAAAGGGTGTTCTTGATCCAATCCAGTATCTTAGGAACTGGTAAGTAAGTCTTTATCTTCTTCTCTTCACTTGATAGGATTTGAAAATATTTCCTCTATCTTTAAAAAACTGAAGGTTATTTTTTACATGTCTTCATTAAAGTCTTCACCTTCTCTGGTCATCAGCTCTGATATGTATTTCTTGGGGATCAACAGAATACAGTCATTACAAACACAGACAAAGTTTGGTTTTGTATAGATGGGAGTTATTTTTATCTTTATGTAGTTCTGATTCTCTTTCTAAAGATGCCAAGCATCTCCCTGGCAGCACACTGAGCTAATTTTTCTAGGAATAGTTTACCAAGATTCCTAGTCTCCTTTGGGGACTACAATTGTTAGACAGAAGTTAATCACACTAAGAAAGTGGTTTGGACTTTTCTGGGGTTTTTTAAAGTATTTTTTATTGATTATGCTACTAGTTTTCCCAATTCCCCCACTTTGTCTCCCCTCTGTCCTGCCCCCACAACCCTCCAGCATTCTCCCCCTTAGTTCATGTCCATGGGCTGTACATATTAATTCTTTGAGTCCTCTGTTTCCTATACCATTTTTTTATCTCTCCCCGTCTATTTTATGCCTACTAATTATGCTGCTTCTTCCCTGTACCTTTCCTCACCATTCCTCCCTTCCCCCTCTCCACTGAAATCTCTCCATGTGATGTCCATTTCTCTGATTCTGTTCCGGTTGTAGTTTGCTTAGTTTTTGTTGCTTTGCTTTTCTTTTAGGTTCCTTTGTTGATAGTTGTGAGTTTATTGTCATTTTATTGTTCATATTTTTTATCTTCTTTTTCTCAGATAAGTCCCTTTAGCATTTCATATAATAATGACTTTTCTGCTTCTTTTAAATGTACTACTTGTCTACACTGAAGCTGAACTATTTTTCATCTCCCCCACACAAGACACTGCTTCCATCCACCCACAACAGCCAAGAGATCCTAAACTATACTCCAAACAGTTTGGGAACCTAACTACCTGAAAAAGGCTTAATATCATGGGGAAACCAATATATCACTTATGGAAAATATTTTTTAAAGAATTTATTTATTTATTTTTAGAGAGTAGAAAAGGGAGGGAGAGAAACGTTGACATGCAAGAGCAAGAGAAACATCGATCTATTGCCTCTCACATGCCCCCAACTGGGGACCTGGCTGCAACCCAGGCACGTGCCCTGACCAGGAGTCAAACTGGTGACCTTTTGGTTTGGGGGACAACACCCAACCCACTAAGCCATACCAGTCAGGACTGGAAAACATTTACTAGTGTCAAACAAGAAATAGGGTAAGTGTCAACTGCTTAAACTCTTGCACCTAGAAGAATTTATCAATATGGTTTTGGGAGGTAATGTCATAAGGAACCAGCACAGGGGAACAAGGGGAAAAAAAAATCAAAACAACAAGGGAGGAAGTAGAAATGCTCAATTCTACTTTTCACTCTCCCCTATTCCCATACACGTGTAACAACCTCTAGCAGGGATGTCCAACCTTTTGGTGTCTCTGGGTCATACTGGAAGAAAAGTTGTACACACATTAAATACATTGCAATATGTAATCACAAAAAAATCTCATAATGTTTCAAGTAAATTTACGAGTTTGTGTTGGGCCGCATTCAGCCGGCTGCATGCGGCCTGCAGGGTGCAGGTCAGAGACCTTGTGTCTAGGGCAAGTCACTGCACTTATTTGAACCTAAGTTATTCCACCTGTAAAAAGCTAAGATAATCGATATACCATAATACAGTATAGAAAATGGAGCAGTACTCTTATATCAAACTCATTAATATCCTACAGCAAAATGAATATTTACCTGAAGTAGAACAAAAAAAACAACATAAGTAGCTTCTTACTAGTTGAAGTCAGGTGGTTCCTACCTTACAAAAAATTTTTTGTTTTCAGTGCTTTTGCTTTTTAGAATTGCAGAGAAGGGACTATGGAACTATTTATTAAGTGTTCACAGTCAGAAAATCAGTTTGCTAATGCACAACAAAACATTTTGTCCATTGTATGACTAAAGTTTTTAAATAGCCCTTGGCCTGACTTTTCTAAGTTTTTTCAAAGTAAACAATGCCCACTCGTAACAAGTTTATCCACACAAAACTATTAATAATTTGTCATATGACTTCTCCTTATGTAAATTCACACATTGCCTTAGCTCCAATTAGTTATATGAATGGTACAATGTCATCTCGATCTTTAGTTTACATTTTACCAATTTCCAATATAGTTTTTAGTCCTCCCACCTCCAAACCTTCTTTTTGAGAGAAAGACACTTGAAATTTACACCAGTCTGAGTGTAGTGATCATGCTATTTACAACTGGAAGTGATATACAAAGCCTAGCACAAATAACACCCCTTTTTTATACAAAATCATAAGCATGAAATTCTGTAACATAATAATATCATGCTCAAGCACACCATATGACATTTTAGGTGAAATGTTCAAATTAAAACTATAAATTATTACACCCATATTATTATCCTACCAACCACACTCCAGCAGACATTACTTCTGCCGGACCCTGTACTTTCACTAAGAATTCCATAGTTTATTCCTGAATTCTTTCTAAATTCTTGGAACAAACTTTATTTCATCAAGTTCATTGATCTGATGAAGAAAAGCCTAGGCAGCTCTGACTGGTGTGGCTTGGTGATTTGGGCATCACCTTGGAAACCGAAAGGTTGCTGGTTTGATTCCCGCTCAGGAGGCAAACAATAGATGTTTCTCTCCCTCCCTTCCCCTCTCTCTAAAAAATAAATAAATAAAATCTTGAAAAAGAAAGAAAGATAAGCCTAGGCAGCTAGAAGAAAATGTGAAAAAATGCACTGGAAATACTAAATAAATATTAACATTTCTGGGATAATTCTTGAGAGTTCTTTATATCTTCTGTACTTCCTGTGCTTTTAAAAAGAGTAATCCATGTTCTAATCAGAAAAAAAATTAAGCATCTATCATTATTTGACCTGGAAGTCTTTTTAATCTGCTTGGGAAGGGAGGAAAACATACACTTGAATTAACAGCTGCTGGCTTTAAAGTTCATGATATCATTAATATGTTACTGTTCCACTTAAGCACTTGTAGTGAGAATATTGGACTTCACATTTGATATACAGCAAATCCAGAGAAAAGCCCTGTGAAATCTGCCTGAAAGCTCACCTAACATAACCACCACATCTGCCTAAAAGTAGCGGATTTCTTTCAGCATGGACCAGAGTTCCTGAAGAACCTTATTCTAGCCCTGGCTGGGCAGCTCAGTTGGTTAGAGCATCATCCCAATAGACCAAGATTGCTGGTTCCATCCCTGGTCAGGATACACAGAAGAAGCAACCAATGAATGCATAAGCAAGGGAACAACAAATCAATGGTTTTCTCTCTCTCTCCCTGCTCCTCTCTAAAATCAATAGTAATAATAAGAGAACCTTATTCTAAAATTACATAGGAAAAAGAACACATTTTTACAGAAGGGCAAATAGGTCTGTCTCCTTGTACACTGCCAACTGCACAAGCTAATGAGATAAATAAAAATAGCATGCACAGGTACCCTGCACCTCAGCAACATCACACAGCATGCAGCATTAACAGGCTGAGAGCTTGATGTCCGCGAGCTGCACTCTACATAACTTAGGAAAGAAATAAGACATTCCCTCTCTTGTATATTACGCAGGAATTTTAGCTTGAAGTCAATTATCAAAACAGCAGTCTGGTCTAAGAAATTTCTGTTTCCTATCATCCTCATATAAGAAAAAAAGGAAAGAAGTAACAGGAAAAATAATGAAGAAGTAGAAGGGTGAATAAAGGGCAAACGGGAAAATTATAAGAAAATTCACAATACACAAGTCAGACAAGAGAGCACCTAGACATCATTAAGACATCTTCATCCTCCAGCTAATGATTTAGGTACTGAGACTTCCAGAACATATCTAGCTAAGTGTTGAGAGGAAGTAAAAAAACACCACAAACCTGAAAATTCCATTTTTAAGCTGAGAGCAGAGTGCATGCTCCTTAAAAGCTTATTTTTAAAGCGCTACCCAAACACAGTTGCTGAGGCCTCACTAGAAAGAGGTAAGGTCATGACATAGGGCCTTTCCCGCTAGAAAGAGGTAAGGTCATGACACTGGGCCTTTCCCACTGAGAAAGGAGAAAACCCAGAGGCCCAACTCACCCATTACTCTAGGTAACCAAGGCCCAGTTAACAGTAGGGTAAATCCCGCCCCTCAGGGAAATGGCTACAAGGCTTCCAGTTCCACCCCTGGTGTCTTCCAGACAAGACTGACTGCAATTTTCACCATGATTAACTTCCAGGAATGCCAGCCAAAGCAGCACCCAGGAGAAAAGAACATTAACGAGTGCTATTTCGCCCTCAATGTCAGTTGAACTCTTTGGAACAACTGCAGCCTCTGTCTCTTTCTGTCTGCTGTGCAGAAGAGCATTCAGCAACCTTGGGGAAGTACCTAACAAACCAGTAACACGCCAGTGCCATATTTCTCAAAGAGGCCTACTCTGACCGCCTTATTTAAAGCTGTAAACTCCCTACTTTCCCATTTATCCCTCTTCAACACTCCTAATCCCCTTACTCTGCTCTATTTTTTCCCTCATAATTTATCACCCTTTAAACATTGTATGAGGTATGTCCAAAAGGTATCCAGCCATGTAATATGAAAAATAGAGACATTTATTGAAGATACAAGAAACAGTGTACATAGGACAATGATGTCTCATTTTCCTTCAAAGTAGGCACCCTGGGACCTCACACAGTTCTCCCAATTGCCATCAGCTGCCCTGTAGTATTTTCCTGAATCTCACTGACAGTCTGAAATCTCTTGCCTTTCAAAGGTGATTTTAGTTTTGGGAAAAGCCATAAGTCGCAAGCTATAATCTGGGCTATAACGGGGCTGAGTCACCTGGGTGATATGATATTTCGCCAAAAACTCTGCATGGGACGTGATGCATGGGCAAGAGTATTGTTGTGATGAAGCTACCAAATACCAGCTGCCCACAGCTATGGCCTTCTGAATCATCCAAATAGTTTCTGCGGAGGAACGTTCAAGCTAAACGGAAAATTCGATGCAGATTCATTGCTCTACTCAATCAGTCATTTTGAATGTAACAGCCACACAGTACATGTGCTTACTCAATAGCATCTACCACCCCTCTGACTAGTGAAATAAAATCAGCATTGTTCACACATGTGCATTCTAGTCTACTCTCCTTGGCTGCCAGGTTGCATAGATGGTATCATACAAACCGTTATTATATTAGTGATGGCTGGACTTTTTTGGACAGACCTCATAGAATCATTTATTATGCTTATTTCTGTTCCCTTCTGTTAAAAGATCCATGAGGTTGAGACTTTTTTTGTCTATTTTGTTCACTGATAGATTTTAAGTAGCTAGAACAGGACTTCATCTTTAGCAGGAACCCAATAAATATGGGATAAAAGAAGTAAATTTAAAAAAACACTAAAATACCTCCCAGAGGTCAACAACACCCAGAGGCCCAACAATGGCTTTATATCCCTCTAACAGAACCAGTCTGGTTCCTATGACTGACCTACATGGCCTCTGCCAGCCACACACTACCCTTTGCCCTCACCCCCAAGTCTCCAACCAGGGAGGATACATGAAACCACAATACTGATGTAGGCGGTAAAGGCACCAAATACTTGTCCTTGAGTCTGAAGGAATTCTGAAGGCCTTCATAGTCTGTCTTGTTCCTACGTTATTCAGTTTGGGATAAAATGTGTAGAACAGAAGTTACCTTAGCATAAAAGAAAGCCTGAAAAAAAATCACAAGAAGTTTCTGTTTTCAAAAATTAAATTCCAATTCAATTCAGCAAGCATTAATTAAACATAAAGTTATATTCAAAGCCCTCGGCTAGAAGCCATGAGAACAAAGGAAACACAGGTCTCCTATGGAGTTTAGAATGGAGGAGGAACAATATATTCGCAAGTAATTATAATTACTTAACTATAATTAAAGACAACGTGTGATAAAATGCTATATAACAGAAATCGTAGCAAAGAGTTAAAAGAGATACAGAAGAAGATGAAAGAGATAGTTTTGTGGGAAGAAGAGGGTTAAGAGAGGCTTCAAGAAGGAGATGGCATTCCTTGCTACATACTCTTCTAGAACCAAATCCTTTCCTCTGAGAGCACTGCAGTTTATAATCGTACATTCACTACTTGTTTGTTGGTCTCCCTCATTGGAATTTTAAGTCCTGAAAGGAAAGGGGCCATGTCTGGCCTCACATGTAAATGCTCAATAAATAGTAAGATAAATGAATAAATAAAAATCATAGCAACATTGCAGTGCTCAGTAGTATGGAATATAGAAAGAAGCATTAACCATGAGGTTATTACAGCAATATACAGATGAAAGCCTAAATTAAGTGAGTCAAATGGAAAAGTGGCAAGATAGCCAGAATAATCCAAATGTAATGAATGATTAGATAAGGTGGTAAGGCACAAAACAGACCAAATGTAAGTCAAAGTTTTGTGCCATGGCAACTGGAAGAAGAAATAATGTTTAGGGGAGAAAGGGGTAGGTAGGTTCCAGAAAAGAAGGACTGGAGGTGCCACTGAAAATAAACAACAAGTAGAAAAAATTTGCCCCTTTCCTGAATACCTTTCAGATTCATTTACACCATAAGCTCCACAATTCAAATTTATTTTCCTATAATTCTATCTCTTTTTTTTAATTTATTTTATTTTTAGACAGAGGGCAAGGGAAGGAAAAAGAGAGGGAGAGAAACATCAATGTGTGGTTGCCTCTCGCACATCCCCTACTGGGTCTGGCCTGAAACCCAGGCATGTGCCCTGACTGGGAACCCAACCAGCGATCCTTTAGTTCACAGGCTCGTGCTCAATCCACTGAGCCATCAGCCAGGGCCTATAGTTCTATTTCTGATATCATTCTTTAAGACTCTGCTTTAGAAGTATCAGTTCCAGAACAAAGTCAAGTGCAGGGTTTCACACCAAACCTCAGAATTTGTAACTAAGGTATACAAGGTATATTCTTAAACATTCACTTGTGCTCATGTGAATGAAAGTTCATCCCAACCAAACCCAAAGTGCTTCACCTGGGAATGTTGCTAGGTATACTGCTGGCATACTGGCTGCATGCTGTATGTAGTAGAGAGCACCTTGGCCAGGTAGCTCAGTTGGTTAGAGCATTGTCCTAATGCACCAAGATTGCAGGTGTGATCTCTGATTAGGGCACATACAACAAGCAATCAATGAACGTATGAATAACAACAATCAATGTTTCTCTCTCTCTCTCTCCCCCCTAATCAATAAATGAAAATTAAAAAAAAAAAGAATAGAGCAGACACTGCTGCCTTCCTCTACATATACTGAACTTCCAGCCTAAGAAACCAGTTACCAGCATGCAACATGGTATCAGCATGCAATGTGGCTTAACTGCCAAGATCTGGATTTCATTCATGGCATGGTTTGCCGTCTAAAGGTCACATGGCATCTACACTGGCCACTTTCCAATTCAATACCCTAGGTTTCAGTTGCCACCTTTAAAAATAAAACCTATCTACAAAAACTACTTATATTGCTAATAAAAATCTTTCTAAAATCTCGCACTCAAGTGCAGCACTTCCAATAACCTTTAGATTACCTGAAAATTAGTAACATGCTACAGATGGCTGGGAATGAAGCAAAGTACTCCCAGGACTTTTTGTGAGTCCAAAACAAATCACAGTTCTGCCCACCAAATTTTCCTATTATAGATTGATGGATGTTTCAAGCACAAATTTAAAAACAGTGAGTGTTTTTTCCAATGTTCAAAAGTAGATTAAACACGTGATTGTACTATGTTAACAAACAAACAAAAAGACTAAACGATTGTCATCCTCCTCTTAACATTCAATAAACCACTGCTTTGGAAGTCCCAAATCCAAGAATTAGCTAGGAAATGTTGATAAAAATCCTAACTTGGGGAATTAACTTGCTTATGTATTTTATTCCTTTAAACTGCTTAAAAACAAAGATTTCCTATATTACTGTCAACTTCAGAGTTCCCACAGTCACCTGCTTTCAATCCTTCAGTCCCTTTTACCAGGTATTTCAAGTTCCTCCTTGTTAGTCATACTTCACCAAATGTCACCAATTTAGGATTTACAGCATTAAAAATAACAATTTTATTTTCTAAACAAAACACAGCAACTCATATATTCAATCCCAAGAAGAAAACAGGTTTTCCACTGACAGGTCAAAAAGGGAAAAATGCTCAACCCAGCTCCACAATCAGTCCCATGTGGTTCAAAGACTTGATATAAAAGATTTAAGATCTTAGATCCCTGACTGAACACACAAAATTACTTATTGGTATCTGCCAAATCCTTCCAGGTATGATTTCCTTCTTACAAGCTGAGGTTGGTTTTCTGCAGATTTCTGACTCCCATTGTTATGGCTTGGGCAGACTATAAAAATATATTTGACAAGCTGGTGAACCTGCAGAATAAGGATACAAGACCCCTCAAAAGAAAATGGCCCAGTTAAAAGCACAGCATAAGCTTTACAAACGTATCAAAGAGGAGTGAGAGTCAAGCCCTAGAAAACTGAGGCTGCACTCATAAGCCCTTCTGAATATTGACTATATTTTTGACGCAGTAACTACAAACTGCTTACTTCTATCACTTTCCAGTCAGTGGGAAACCTGCTTTTCTCCAAACCTTGATATCATAAAATATTACAGTTAAATGGAACCTTAGAGATGATTTTGTGTAATGTGCCCATTTTACAGATAAGGACAGTGAAAACGCAGGTGTGACTAGCATAAGATCACACAGCTAGAGACATAGTAGTGATGAGAACCTAGTTTTTATGACTCCTAATTCTATCAAAAGCAAAGAAAACATGTAATACTACTAAATCAGACAATAACTTAATTGTAACTGTAATGAAGCCACGCAAAAGTAAAATTCATCCACATAACGAGAACAAAGCGTTAGACCAGGAAGTAACCCAAATTAAACAGAAGGAAGCAGCACTTGTTCATACAGTACAGGGCTTTCTTAAGGGCACAACCTGGCACGTTTCCTCAGCCATTGCATTAACTACCACCTTCAGATGTGCATCTTGTGCTTCCATCAAGTGCAACTTTTTATGGCAAAGGTGTGAAAAGTAGTAACTGCTGCCATAGAAAATTGACGATGCAAAAGGAACACACAAATGTGGCGCCAACAACAATGAAGAAAAAGGACTGAAGGTGAAGGGGTAGATATTGCTGGGAGCAAGTAATCCTGAAAATGGGATAAGAATAAAAATCTAAGAGAGCAAAGTTAGCCAGCCATTAATGACCAGAGAGCATAATAAAAAGAAGGCAGTTTCAGAGCCTGCCTGGCATCAAAGAGCTCTCACCTACAAAAGAAAGAAGGGAAAAATTCTCACAGAGACAAGAGAAAGATTGTAGGTTTGCTCCTGAGTGATGGACTAGATATGACCTAATAGGTATTTGCCATCTCTTATTTCTGGGACTCTGATCCAAGAACAAACAGCAAGAAAACCATGAAAAATCAGCCCTGTTGGATCTGGAGTTCTGCCCTGACAAGATATAAAGCTCATTCATAGATCTGACTGTGCTCATGAGACTGCAGTTCAACTCCTGCTGCTAGAGCAAGGGAGGGGGAAGAAAGATAGAAAGGGGTGAGTGGGAAGGAGGTGGAAGATCTGGGTTGTGACTATAATAGCTACAGTAATTAGAGTGTTTCCAAGCTGCTAGAGAGAAGTCTTCAGAGCAGAGAACTAGGATGGGAGGTGCGGGAGGAAAAAAGCATGAGAAAGCAAACTACTGAGAATACTAGGAAAGTATATGGTGCTTTGTGAACTGCTTAAAACAAACAACTGTGATGGCTTCATATGGGGAAACAAACAAGTTTATATTTTTTCCCAGAAGTAAAAACTAAACAAATAATTGCTAGCTCCCACTTAAAGCTAGATTACAAACTAGGTTCAAGCAGATTCTTCCCAATGTTCCTGTCTTTATAGTGGTCCACTGGCCCCAGCCTCAGAGTCACACCATTTGCCTCCCTTCCCCCCAAATCAATCTATCTACCTATCTACCTACCCAGCTCCCTACCTACCTATACCTCTGTCTCTCTCTCTGACATACAGGTAAGCGCCTTCACTCCACTTGGAAAAGGGATTTCTGAACTCTGAAACAGTTAATATGCCTTTTTTTCTTCAATCATCTGTTAATTAATACCCCATGACTTCATTATATACATATATCCATATACACACATTTACATAGTGTGTGTGTGTGCGTGTGCGCACATGCACTCTTCAATAGAAGAAGCACACAACCTGTCAGCCTAATGACTGGAAGGCACCAAAAAAGTCAGAAAATAAACACCAAATTACTTGCTTATAAAATTTAGGCTCTATGGTACTGCCTACTCTAGTGGCATGACCATGTGAAAGAAAATAGTATTAATAAAAGATGATAACGAAGAAAAATCTGGGAATTTGCAGAAAACATCAAATAGAAAGTCTTCCTCTAAGTTATAGAAAATTCTCCACTTGTTTTAAAGATAAATATTTAGTGGAGATATTTCCTTAACATGATTTGGCCCTCTGGTGACGATTTGATTCTAACAAGTGACGTTAATCATAATGCCAGCATTTAAAAGAGTTATAAAGGTGTTGGGAGAAACTAAAAAGGAAATAAAACAAACTGAAGAGATGTAAATTTCATGTAAACTTATATTCATAAGGTAAAAACACATGTCTATTTCTTAAGTAAGGCATGTCAGATAGAACTAATACAAAAAGTCAATTAACCCCTTTGCCCAAAACCTGATGGGTATCCTCCCAGTGGGCTAAATCTTTTTCACCACACTGAATGCAAAGAATTTTCTCCTTCCCATTTCCCTCTAATAAACATGTACTAGAAACACTGAATTACCACTATTTCCTTCCCATTCATAGGGCATAAAGCCAGAACTCACAGAAATACAATAGGGCTCTATAGGACCACGTCTAAGGCAAGCTATTCAGTAATCTAAAAGAAACAAAGAAAAAAAATCTCTTTTCTCTATTCCATTATCATCTCACTAACAAACCAGTATCAGGCATTAAGAAATGTGAAACAAAGAGCAATTTCACACATATGAACTGAACCTAAACCACGAAAGACCAAGTATTTTCTTGTCACTGTGGCATGTGATTCTTTAACCACCTGCTCAATAATCCCTCTTCAGCTGCACAGCTGCTGCCAATTTCACATGCCCAGCTAGGCAGGTGCTTTGGTGAATTACCTGTTCCCTAGTGAAAAGAGTCCTTCACTGACACTTAGTGGGCCCAGAATCTGCCAATCAGCCATCACCTTATCTTCATTTTGTCTGTAACAGCCAACTTTTATGAGCCATCATGAAGGCATATTTTGCATACTATGTGATTTTTGTATTTTGTGGGGTTTTGTTCTTGTTCTAGTTCTTTGTTTTTTTAAAGAGAACTGGATTTTAAAAATCAAGTAGCAGTGCGTTGGCTGGTGGGGCCCAGCGGATTGAGTGCCTGCCTACAAACCTAAAGGTCTATGGTTCAATTGCAATTCAGGGCACATGCCTAGGTTGCGGGACCAGGTCCCCAGTTGGGGGTGCTTGAGAGGCAACTGATGGATTTATCTCTCACACACTGATGTTTCTCTCCCTCTTTTTCTCCCGTCCTTATACCTCCCTCTAAAAGTAAATAAATAAAAATTTTTAAAAATCAACTTCAGCTGCTGAAAACTTGCCACACACCATAAGGGCACCTTATCTCCGAGTGACCCCATCTGTCTGTCAGTATTATCATCCATGACCAATTTTCCACAACTGCTTAGCTACCACCTTTGGAGATGGAGAAAGTGGCAGTAGAAGGTGTTGGGATACCTAGCAGTAATAAGAGAGAGTGAGCAGGGCAAGAACTTCTGGAGACCACACATCATTTCTATACTTCATAAATCTCCATGGCTGAGTCCAGGCAGTGGAGTTCCCAGTCAAATAAATAAGGAGTGGCACTTCCACTTGACAGAGCAATCAGCAAACCCCTCAACAAATTATCCTGTTCCAGTCATTTAGTTGCTATATGCTAATTGCAACATAATTACTACCAGGAGCCAAAATTATGCTTCCATATCCTTACACACAAAAAAGCACAAATCTGTCCAGCTATCTAGACTTCTCACAGGGAAACATTTTCTACCAAGATACTGGGGTGGGCAGTGGTGGAATCCAAAGTGCTGTCTGAAGGATAATCACAATCAGAAGACTCATGAGACTCCTTGTGGCAAGGGCCCAAATTTGAAACCACTATATCTAATCAGGGCAAATTAATCTGAGGCTTCTGCTTTCACTGTCACCTGACAGGATTCAGAAAAGAATGCCAACAGCCCAAGAGCAAAAAGCTTTGGACTCAGTTTAGCTAAGGCTTCATTCAGAGACCTAGGACATATACTAGCTAAAAGTAGCCTAAAGACAGACAACCCCGCTAGTAAGACCTTAAGACAGTTGTCATTAGGAAATACAAGGGTCAGAATAACTTCCTAACAGAGCCCAACACCTAAGCAGCAAGCCATCATTTTGAAAGACTCACTAACTAAAGTAATGTGGGAGGCAACACAGATTCAGCACCTCAGAAAGACCTTTACCAAAACCAAAGGCTAGTTTCTGTTCAACAACACCCTATGTGAAATGGTTGGCTATTGTGTACAACTGGTCTCTCACAACATTCCTATCTCTTTATAAACAAAAGTTTTCTTCAGTGTCCTAAATTAAAACCTCATTTCTAGCAACAATTTTTTTTTAATTTTGGACATTTCTATGAGATATATGTAGGGATAGGATTCCTTCTAGCTTGTTCTCATCTTTCATTCATTAGTAATAACTCTCAAGCTCTCAAAAGATTTTTTTAATGTTAATCTCTTTGGCACATTTCTCCTTAATAAAGAGGCAGATATGGACTTTCTGCACAATAAGCAAATCATCTCCTTTCATCAGTATTAAAATAAAGATTAAAAGGAAAGTTGTTTTGTTTCTACAGCCCTTGACCAGATAGGCAAATTCTGTGGCTTTTTTGTTGTGCAATTACTACTGACCAGGAAGTCACCACTAAAAAGGTACTGGGTCCTTGACTGCCTGTATTAACCCTGTACAGGTTTTTGGTGGCATTCCTAAACAAATACACAAAAATCATTTATGAATGCCCCATCCCTATAAAGAGAGTTAAATATGATGGTTTGACAAGAATAGAAACCTTCCCTTGGAAGCCTGACATAAACACCAGAGTTGAGTCTCCCAGACACTATTCCTCCTCAACTTAGTACAGGCTAGCTAAAGAGGCAGGCACAACATGGCTGGCATCCCCTATTCTTCTGAAAAATGTGTGCCAATGAGCTCTGCATTGTTCCTCACTCAAAAAGAAGAGCCCTTCTGTCTGGCCTCCTCCAATGGCAAGCCCCAGTCTGGAAAAGGAAGAAAATGGCACTGAGGAGCCTGGGAGATGGAGCATATCCAAAGCTCTCAGACAAGACTTGAACCTATGACCTTCACTGTGTACACAATAGGCGGGTGAGAGGGACCGGTTTATCTCTGCAGCAGCAGTTCTCAGCCCTGGGGTAGCACTCCCGATAAAATGACACGACTATTGTGTGTGGCAGCAGAACAGTCATCTCCTCACAACGGCCTAAACCAGCACTCCCTCCCCCAAGACAAAGCAGCAGGGGTGAAATTAACTCAAGGCTGCAGAGCAAAGCCTAATACAGAGAAGGGAGGCCTGTGGGGGACTGGGGACTCTACTCAACCCCTGGGGCTCTGGACACATGGCTGGAAACAGACAGGCTTTCTCCCCCATCTTCCCTACTCTCATTTTAGGTAGGAAGCTGTTTCTTGGAGAATTCAATCATCTGTGAATTGTTCAGAAATATTCTCCCTGAAGGGCTCTGATCTCTCCACCCTGTGTGAGCCTAATTCCTAGAAGCTGAAATGACTGTTTGCTGCTGCCTGTTTCACAAACACACATTAATTGGTCAGATGTGTCTCCTCCTCCTCAACCCCAGAGGGAGGAAGGAGAATCTGAGCAAAGCACAGAGATGATCCAACCGTAATTACATATAAAGGGAAAAGAGGGCAGCATGGGTTTCCCAAACAGGACAGGGTCACAAACCCTGCAGGGGGGGCGGGAGGGGGTAACAAGGACAGAATTAAGGGCCAGGCCCAAGAATCCCTCCATCTTGTAGATAAGGACAGGGGTAAATATGACCTGAAGACTAGAAAGAGCACACACCCACAACCTACTCACTGCACACTACCAGCTACCTTGCTCCCCCATCCTGGGCCACGCATACGTCCTGCTCCCAACCCTTAGCTCTGAACCCCCCTAACTCCCTGACTAGCCCCAGTTTCCATGGGCCCCCTCAAGATAACCAGACTGGCCTCAAACTCTCTGGCCTGACCCCACAACCTGGCCAGACCCTAATTCCCTCTCGGGCACCCCTACCCTCATCCTGAATTGGCTCCAGCCGTGCTTTGAACTTCACCCCATGTCCCTAGACGCCCCCTCCCCCACCCACGCAACGACCCCCCTCCTACCCCCCATCCACACCTTCCCCCACGCTCCGCCCCGGCCCCC
>PVKM010030840.1:0-17058 GCA_004027735.1 Carollia perspicillata | reverse complement strand
TGCAAACCGGCCAGACTTGGGGGCTAGGGGTGCCCAAGATGCGAAGTACACAGCAGAGCTGTTCGATGTCATTCTCCCCCGGGAAAAGTGGGGACCCATTCAACAGCTCCCCCAGGATGCAGCCCACGGCCCTGCAGATAGAGAATGCAAACAGCTCACAGACTCACATCACAGACATAGATCTCCCCACACCAATTCCATCACCTCACATCATAAACACAGGTCTACTCATACCAGCTCCATCACTTCCCACCACGGACAGACCTCCTCACACCGGCACCTACCCCTCACACGGGGGTCAATGCACCCACAAAGTAGCCTAGCAGGGGCATCCAAACTGAGACCCGTGGACTGCGTGCGTCCTAGGATGGCTATAAATGTGGCCCAACACAAAATCATAAATTTATTTAAGACATTATGAGATATTTTTTGTGATTACGTGTTATAATGTATTTAATGTGTGGCCCAAGACAATTCTTCTTCCAGTGTAGCCTGCAGGTGCCAAAAGGCTGGATACCCCTGGGCCCTAAAGGGTTCATAGCCAGAAATACAGACCTCCCCCGCCAAACAATCAAAGACCTCAAGCCTAGAACAAAGCATATACCCTTTCCTAGAACGTTTCAGGTCTCAGCTCTGGAACACACGACAACCATTCAACAGTTCTGAGACTTCTCAGAACTTCACACTCTGGGACACACAGCTACCTCCTCACATTCTGAGGCAGACCTCCAAAACAGTTCCCAAATCTCAAATTCTCAGGTATGTTTAAACCATCCTACCCCAAATAAAGGCTCAGAACCCTCATATCCAAGGGCACAGGCCTCTGGATAGCTCAGGGACGTTGCATCCTGGGTTATAATCCCCTGCACAGTAGCTAGATGCTCCACACCTCAGACCACCTCCCCCACCCCATCCCAGAAGCTTCCCACTGGGGACAACCACTCTGATCACACCCAACCCCAACCCAGTTCAAAAATGTCCTGGAGAACACTGATCCCAAACTCCTCAGAGATACCTTAACTGGGGAAGATGCCCAATGCCCAGGAGGAAAAGGTGGCTCCATGACCCACATTCCCCACATGCTCAGCCCATGGGAGTCTCACCACAGGTCGACCCCCTGGTCATACTGGCGTGCACCATACAGGAGCTCAGGGGCTCGATACCACCTGTGAAAGGAAGGCGGGTGGTCACAGATAAGTAACCAATCTGACAGGAGGCTGCCCCAGAAGGTCACCCTGCCCCCACATCAGCCTCATGAGCAATGTTTGGAAAGTTCCAGAATTATCTTTTCTACAGCAGGAGGGTTGGGGCCTGTGCACTGCTAGGTCCTGCCTGGGAAGCGGACCTCCCTACCTGGTGGCCACCTGGTGTGTGTAGAGACGGCTGCCATCAGGGGAGAAGACCCGAGCCAAGCCGAAATCCGCTATCTTCAGCTGGCCTGAGGAGCTGATGAGCAGGTTAGCCGGTTTCAGGTCCTGAGAGCACCAAAGGAGGCGTCAGCTCTCCAATGTTCCCAAAAGACCTAGGGGCTCAGCCCAGACCCCCATCCCCTGCAGGACCTTATGCCTGGCAGCTTACTTTAGGCCCCACCCTCTTCACCCCCCACCTCTGGCCATGTCTTCTTCAAGGGCTGGCCTACTCCCAGCCCAGATGGTCCTCAAGTCCCACTCTAGCCCATGCTGGGACTAACCCGATGCACGATGTTGTTGGCATGGCAGAAGGAGACACCTTTAAGCAGCATCTGCAGGTAGCTCTTGACCTGTGCCTGGGCAAGCGGCCTCTGGGTGTGGCGTACCACCTCAGCCAGATCTGACAGCATGAACTCAAAGGCCAGCACAAAGCCTGCCCCATGTGGGAATACGGCCTTCAGCTGCACCACCTGCAAGCAGGGCACCCTGTCAGCCCCCAGACTCATATGGCCCAGACTCTCTCTGAGACCCCTATCCCTTATCTGAGAAGAGGACAAGACAGAGGAGGTGACATGAGATCTGAACTTGGAACCAAGCAGCAAATGAGCAAATGACTGAACAAACCTATAGGGTATGTCCAGGTTCTAATGAGAACAGAAGAGAAAGGATGGGGTGGGGGTGGTTATGCAGGAAGCTGGAAAGGCGCTCTGGGCAGGAGGACAGCAAACACAAAACCCGGGGCAAAAACAGTAAGGAGGCTGGAGGGAAGGTCATGTGCATGTGGGGTCATTTAGGGAAAGGCTATCTGCTCTGTTCTGCACTCCCAGAGCCTAGACAGTGTTTGTCACTGTCATGGGAGAGACACTTAAATTGTATTGAGCGAATGAAAAGAGAGGCTGGAATTGGGTGGAAGCAAAAGGTCACAATGTTCTCAGTGGGAAAGCAAGCCACTGGGAATGAACAACTTCATCTACATTTTTTGACTATGGGACAGGGGTAGCAGTGGGGAGGCTGCTGTAGTTGTTCTGGTGAAAGGGGACAGTGGCCTGGACCAGGGTGAAATCTGGAATGACTTAAAGATAGAACCTCAGGCCTGCATATTCACAGGATGCAGGACCTCGTCAGCCTCCTTATGGCCCTCCACCTCTGCCACACACAAGCTGTCAGCAAGCCCTTTTACTTTCTTTAAAAAACGGGAATGGCCTTAATTGTTTTTTTGCTTTTGAGGCTCGTACACAATCACTTTACAGATCGAAATGCACACATATATTCAGGTAATACACAAAATTGTTTTGTAAAGACCAACAAAAGAAAAATCCTACCACCTAGACAACCTTAGAGTCTATTCCCCCAGACTTTACAACAGATATGACACAGACACATGTTCACATATACATAATATTTTCATACAAAACCAGGATGAAAAAACAGCTTTATAGCAGGCCTTTTTCACACAATATATCATAGATATCTCCAGAGATTAAGGAACAAAATTAGAGTATCGCTACCCAAGGTTGACCCATCTTTTTCACTCATCAGGAAGTTGAGCATATTCTCCACCCCTGACATGGACAAGAGAGAGCCATGAATAGAATAAGGCTGGGGTATAAGGTGTCCCTTTTTATGTGCCCACAGCCCCTTCTAGTTCTGTCACAGCACAAATCATCATACCAGCTGGCCCTGTAGCTTCTGTCAAACTCCCCTATATCACTTAAGTTCCCAAGAGCCAGGTGAAGACCAGTTTTTTCTCCATGCTGCCAGTGCCCAGCACAGGGTAGGGCCTACAGGAGACCCAGCAGTTAAAACGTCCAGACTCCTCAATCAGACCTGGGCCAAAGTCTCTACAGACAAGCTCAACGTCTGGTGGATGGTGGCAGAGCCGGCACCCCTGACATGAGGGAAATCCTGACACCTCCTTTGCAGAGCAGCAGAGAAAACTCAGAAGCACAATGTAGGTAAAGCAGTAACCCAACATACAGAACATAACAGGAGCTTACAAGGTGGCAGTTATCATTACCATTAGAAATCACTAAATGATTTGACAAAAAGGCATAAGTTAGTGATGAATAAGGAATGAAATAATTGGGTGAATAAGTAGACAAGAAAGGAAGTGAGGGGCTGGAAAGCATATGAGCAAGCAAAGTGGGTGTAGGCACCCAGAGTGGGAGTGAGTGGAGGAGGGCAGGCCAAGGTGCCTCCTCAGAACCCCAGTCTTACTCACATACTGATTGTCCCCAATCTCCTGCAGAGCCTTTATCTCCCGCAAGGCCTGGTTAGGGATGCCATCCTCCAGCCGCCTCAGGGCCACCTTCTTGAGGGCTACGATCTCTCCAGTCTGTACAGGACAGAACACAGATACTGCCACCCCATCCTCTGCTGGGAAAGGTGAGCGAAGGAACCAGAAAAGTACTTTCCGGGTGCAACGCAGAGGCCCGAGGCCCTTGTGGAGCTAAAAAGTGCCCCACTGCATCCTGGAGGGAAATCATGGCCAGCCTAGGACGCAGTAGTCGCAGGACTGGGCAAACAGCTCAGAAGCATTCACTGCATGCTCCTATGGGACATCGCGGGATGACCACTGTAGCATCACTGGCGGTGGGCAGCTGGCCACAACCTGGACACTCCTACCCCAACCCTTAAAGAGATTAAAGTGATGAGCACACACCAAGAAGAGGAAAGAGGCTGAGAAGCCGACGCAAGGGTCCTAACCTGGGTCCGACACCCGGCACAGCTCACAGAATGAAATGAATGAAACCCAAGGAAGGCAGGCCCCCACAGCCCCGAGGTCTGGCTCACCTCCACGTGCTTGGCCTTGAAGACAATGCCGTGTGCGCCCTCCCCAATCCGCCCTAGGATACAGTATTGGTCCATCGCCGGCTCCGCCTCCTGCGCCCAGACACGGCTGCTTAGCAACCGGTTGGCCTGCAAGCATAGGGGGCCGGCAGCCAACTGCAGCTGGGGGCAGCGTGCAGGCCTTGTGTGTACCTTCCTCTAGGCCTCCGTCACCACGCCGCAGGGCGCTCCATTCCGCAGAAGTCAGCCTTGAGCGGACTACACAAGCCTCCGCAGCCAGCCGGGAGCAACTACTAAAACAGTCCCTTCTCTGCCACGCCCTGGCGTCACGTAAACGTGCTGGGGCACGCTGGGAAGGCGGGGCCGCGGCTGGGAGGGTGATGACCCTGGGAGCCAATGATAATGAAGGGAGATGTTCGGGGGCGGAGCTATGGAGGGACAGTTCTTGAGGCCTGCCTTCGGAAAGGTCAGTTGGCAACATTTAGAGATGCCTTAAAAAGTGGAAACTCCGGCTCAGAAAGTTGACGTCTATCTCTGGCTGGGTAGCTCAGTTAGCTACAGCATTGTCCTGATAGCTAAGATTGCAGGTTCTATCCGGTCTGGGCACTACAAGAATCAACCAATGAATGCATAAATAAGGGGAACAACAAATGATCTTGCTGTCTCTCTTCCCACTCTGTAAAAAAAAAAAAAAGGATCTGTAAAGAAAGTCTATCTGATGGCTTCTCATGAGGAAACATTTGGAGGAATTTGCAACTTGAATGACTTTTTAAAATTTATTTTTTTATACTCACCAGAGGACATGCTTATTGATTCTGGGGGGTGGGGGAGAGAGAGAAACATTCATCTGTTGAGAGAATTTAAGCAAGACCTTTCCATTTAGGAGACAACCCTCCAACTGAGCTCACTGGCCAGGGTGCAAATTGAGTGATTTTAATAAATTCATACCATCAAAGGATATTGACAAAAACAAAAGTAGCTATTAAGCTTCTAAAAAGATTCTCAATCTTATACACAATAAATGCAGTTTCTCAGCTATCAGATGGCCAAAGATTCCAGATCTAATAGCCTATTGGCCAGGCTAGGGGAAAACAGGAGCTTTCCTACCTTGCTGGTGGGAGTGTAATCCTCTTAGCCTCAGAGGCCCGCTTATAAAAATCCCCCCAACCGATATATAGCAACACGTGAAATGACGTGCAAAATTATTAAATGAAGCATTGTTTGAATAGCGAAGTATTGGAAAACCACAAACATTCATCATCAAATAAAATATTAAGCCCTGACCTGTGTGGCTCAGTTGGTTAGAGCATCCTCTCATAAACAAAAAGGTTGCTGGTTAAATCCCCAGTCAAGGCACATGACTGCTTTGTGGGTTCGCTCCCCAGTCAGGGAGTGTACAAGAGGCAACCCATCATTGTTTCTCTCCCTCTCTTTCTCCCTCCTTCCCCTCTCTTTAAAAATAAGTGAATAAAATCTTTAAAAAAAAAGAATGAGGAAACTTTTTAGGTAAAGTAATGGAAGGATTTCAAAAACATATTAAGTTATAAAGGCAAGATGCAAAACAGCATACAGAGTGCTATTAGCTATGTAAAAGAAATGAAAAAAAAGAACATAAATAAAAGAATATAAAAAATAAATAATGTACCCTGGCTGGTGTGACTCAGTGACTTGACCACCAGCCTGCCAACCCAAGGGGCTGCAGGTTCATTTCCTAGTCAGGACACATGCCTGGGTTGCAGGCCAGGTCCCCAGTAGAGGGTACTCAAGAGGCAACCACACATGGATGTTTTTCTCCCTCTCTTTCTTCTTCCTTTCCCTTCTCTTTGAAAATAAATAAATAAAATCTTAAAAAATAAAGTAAAATAAAATAAAATACAACTGATTGTTAATCTTTCAGCACTCCACCACAGCTACTCAGTATTTTCTCAATACTGAAATTGAATCAGTGCCTTCTCACCACTCTTAGCATCCATCAAGTAATACACCAATAAATTATGAGTGTTTATGATGTGCCATCCTCAGAACAGGGCCAATGACCAAGGCTCCAACCATAAAAGGCTTCAGTTGCTCTCGTTACATTCGTATGTAGAAGCTTAGTGTGGGGATAAAGAAAAACTATCTGTAATGGGACTCTTAAACTGCTTATCACCAGCTGGGGGCCATGACAATTGGCGAATATCCTCTTCAAGTGGGCCTATGACTATAATGTACCTCAGAGGGCTGCTCCAATGATCATTATGCCGCTGCCTGTCCATAATACGTTCTTAAATCCTTCATAAACATTCATAATTTTCAAGTCATTACAAGCACAAAAACCTTTACCAGCAGGGATGTGAGAATTACACATGAAGATGGCTAGATTCAGAGAAGTTAAATAATAACATATTTAAGGATTCAACATGTAGCATAATAACTGCTGGAGCATGGATTTTACTCTTAAATCTTGTAAATCGTTTAATCCCAAATCTCCTTCGCAGTTCTTTGTGCTACAAAATATCTCCATCTAGTACTGTGTTTTTCCTTAAACAGCCCTAGCTCATGCCTTGTGCCATGTGGTCATTTTTAATGAGTTAAGGGAGGAAGGGATTCTCTCTTTAGCCCAGAATTGATATGGCTAGAAGCACTGGGAGGGCCACAGGATATCAGCGATAATCCCTTGTTTGGTTGATTAGGTTCTACTTACAGGTGATATCATACAGTATTTCTCTTTCACCGCCTGGCTTATTTCATTTAACATAATGCTTTCCAGCTGCATCCATGCTGCCGCAAAGGGTAGGAGCTCCTTCTTTCTTTCTGCTGCATAGCATTCCATTGGGTAAATGTACCACTGTTTTTTTTATCCACTTATTTCAACAAAACAAACAAGCAAGCAAAATACAACCAGAAACATTGAAATAAAGAACAAACTGACAGTAGCTAGAGAGGAGAGGGGGAGGGATAATAGGGGATAATAGGGAGGGGCATCAAGGAACATGTATAAAGGACATATGGATTAAGTCAAAAGGGATAGACTTGAGGGTGGAAGGTGGGGATGGGTGGAGTGGGTGTTGTGGTGGGGTGAAAATGGAGACAACTGTACTTGAACAACAATAAAAACATAATAAAATAACATCTTTTAAACATGTTTAAAACATTAAAAAAAATAATCCCTGTTTGGGCAGGCTGCTTTCTTCTGTGAGGGCTCTGGATCAGGAGAAGTTTCAAGGATTAAATGAGGGCATTGATGCATTAGTCCTTGAACCTTTGAAGAAAATAAGGTAGCTAATGTTCGTGAGCCCTTAAGATGTGCCATTACCTATGGGGAGCATGTTACTTGTTAACCCAATGAGGCTGCAAAAATAATTATCATTGTTGTTCACATAAGAATAAGGTTTAGAGGATTTTTCTAAATCTTCCAATTTCAGGGAGCTAAAAAGGGAGGAGCTAGAGTCACCACAAAAACCACTGGACCCCATTACCACACTCCATCCCTTGAAAGGAAAGGGAGATAAGTCGGGGGAGGGGTGAAGGAGAGGAAGAGAGGGAAAGGATTGGGGGTGGGAAGGGGAAAAAGAAGAAAAAAGGGCAGAGCTAAATGCATTTTAGTCGACTTCAGGAAGCATTGCCCTGAAATTCCTACATATGCCGTTGGTGAAGATATGCTTGGATAGAATGTCTTTGGGTATCTCTCAATGAACTTTGAATCTTAATTTCTGTGTCTCACACATTTTCTCTCTCTCTCTCCCTCCTGTGTCCATCTATTGCTCTGTCATGATTTTGGAAAAATTGCCATGATTCTTGAAATACTAATCTCAAATAATCAACAAATACTTACTGATTCACAACTGTTATAAATTCTGTCATTTTTTATGGAAAGAACTTATTAACTTATGAATTACTGTTTTATTTTTTCATATTGTTTGTAACCAATTATTGTTTATGTTTTTTCTACATGGAATGCCAATCTTCCTAACAAGATTTAATATACAATACATCCTCTATCACACAGTAAGTTATACCGATGCAAGTTTTAATTGTAGTATTGTCTTTGAGTTAATTAATTGCTCTTGGTTCATGTCAGAACAAAATATTAAAAGTTTATACACCAAATGCTCACCTTCTTAGAGGAAAAAAGGAAATACTTGGAAGGACTTTGTAAAACATTGTGTTTTTCCTGTGTCAGGCGGTGGATCTCCCAATATTCTGAGACTTGAGAGGAAAGCTTGGTCTCCTGATACTAATACTTTAAGTGGCATCTTAATTTTTGCTTTTCTTTGCCCCAAATTTCCACAGCTTTATCACTAGTAGAAGGAAAGAGAACAGAAAGAAAACTTCTATCAGCTGTAAAATTTATTCCCAATCAACTAGCTATTCTAAGTAATATGTTTGAAGAGAATCCTCATCCTGATTACCCTACCAAAAAAAAGAACTGGTTGATGTTCTAATAGTGGTATCAGTTTCATGCTCCCTTGGAAAGGTCCCTGACCTTTATAGTTGCAGTAGCCACGTGTCACTAAGCGTCTATTCAGGACATGGAAACTTTACAGTAATTTGAATAGGAAAAGTTTACTATAAAGAATTATTCATTATAATGGGGGATAAGAGTAGTCAGAGATTGGAGAGGAAGTAGAGAAAACTTGGAAGAATACGAGAATAGCAGATATAAGGAGCAGTCACTACCCTGGGGCAGAGATGGAGTGTATAATTTTTAAGGTAAAGCTCCCCAAGGCCCCCCAGGCCATGGTCCACTGAATGTCAGGGAAGTCTCTGGTGTGCTATGCTGGTGAAACTTGCCAGAATTCTTCTTTTTGGAGTTTGCCATAAATCCCCTGTCTAGGTATTAGGGGAGGCTGTTTATGAGAAGTATCTACCAGAGAGACTTTGCTACAAAACCATTGAAGAATGACACTGGAGGAAACTGTGGGCCACAGGGTGCCTCTGAGTACAGTGCACTGGAGCCAGGTGCTGGGGAAGCTACTGCGCCAAATGAGCTGTCCACTGGACAAGCTGCCCATGCTGCAGGGGTTGGAAGCTGCAGGAACTGTGTTTGCTGGGGGAGGTAAGCGCTGAAGAGGTGTCAGCACCCCAAGGGCCTGGCAAGCAAGCTCTGGAACCGGAAAGAAAAACCCCTCCTCTTTCAATGTATCTCCAGCGCCCTCTACTGACAAATATTACTGCCATTATGCCTGCAGCCAAAGGAAAACAAAGGGCCAGGTCCACTGCTCACAGTGGGCAATGAGGTGACTTCAGAGTCCAGAAGCAACAAACTAAAAGCTTGCAGGTGTCATGTGGCTAAAGAAAAGACAAAGTGATTGATTCCAAAGAAGTGAAGACATAGTAAAAATCAGCAATCTTATCACCCAGAGTGAAGTTTTATTATTCTTTTACATGTTTGATCCTTTATAATAATTAGAAGTATTTTATGCATATGCATAATACACTATGTGAGATATAGTATAAGAGATGGACATTTTAAACAAGTAGGATATTATTTACAGATGGGTACAGAATGTCATTTATATAATATTTTCAATAATATAACTCATTTTCTTTTCTAAATGAGAGAAATAAATTTCACGGCTATGAATTTATTTGCCTAGAGTCCTGCAGCTGGCTGGGAAATGCTAGTGATTAAAATCCAGGTTTCCAGATTTTTTTCTTGTGACCTGATTGTCATCCATCCACTTAGATCTAAGGGTGATGGCAGCCAGGGGCAGGGACTGACTAAAGAGAATGCAAGGATGAAGGTGATAGAATTGATTTGCACTTGATTTAGGGTCTTTTCCTGCCATAAGAATAGTTTGGGTCAGATTGAAGAGTCAAGGTGTGGGAGTGCAGGGTCCCAAGGTGGGCTGGGAGGTGAGGAGCACATCAAATAGTCAAGTTCTAGAATAGGTGAAGAAGAAATGGAAGGAAACTAAGAAACTTGGGATGGGGCCAGGTCACTAAGGCTGTGGCTTAGATAGAAGGAATGTGAGCTCCTTGCTTTGCCTTGCAGGGGAGGCAAAACCATCTCTACCCCTCTTGGGTTTTCAGGTAGGACCATTTAACAAAGATTAAAAAGAGAAAAATAGTTTATTAACTCACACAGCAACCATCACATGGAAGAAAACATAAAAAGGAATGCAAAGTGATGCCTTAGAACTGTAGCTTACATAGCATCGTTAACAAAAAACAAATTTTCAGAGAAATGACAGGGCAAGAAAAGAAGTTTTAGGCTTTCAAAGGTGACAAACTGGGGAAGGTAAATATATGGCACCAGAACTAAGGGAGAAGGCTTATTCGTAGATTCCTCTGGTGCCATTTTTGGGAGACCAGTCTGTCTCCAATAAAAGGAGAATTTATCTCCTGCCTTTGCCCATGCTCACATCAGCATTATTCATGGTAGCCAGAAGCTGGAAGCAATCCAAGTGTTTATCAACAGATAAATGAATAAATAAAATGTGGTGTACACACAGTGGCATATCATTCAGCCTTAGTAATAAGAGAATTTTTGGAAGGAGGCTTGACTTGGGGTAGTGAACACACAATACAATATACAGATAATGTATTATAGAATTGCACACATGAAACCTGCATAATTTTATTATCCAATAAATTCAATAAAATTTTTTAATAAAATAAAATTAAAAATAAATATGTAAAAAAAGAATAAGGGAATTTTGACTCATGCTACAAAACAAATTAACCTTGAGGATATTATGATCAGTGAAGGTCAAGAGTTTTGCTGAAATACTCTGTGGTATTGCTGCCTCAGCATCCATTCTGAGTGGCCAAGCAAAGTGCAAGGGACTTGAGCTGACACTGGGCCCTCCCTGGTGCCATGGTTAACAAGCTTGTAGAATCACAAACATGGTTAAGTTACTGACGTGACTTCCCCAATGTCCTTGTGGACAAGTCTCCCTCCTAAGGCCTTCCTTGTGTATACCCCTTAGGTGAGATCCTGTGGAGCTTACCAAAACTGTGCTCTTTTTGGTTTGAATTGGACAATCTGGCTCCAGGCTGGGAACTACAAAGCACTCTACCCTTGGACCCTAATGAGGACATGTGCCCCAGGCCCTCCCTCTTTCTCTGCCTGCTCCCTGCCTTTGACCTTCCCATGTGGGCACTCTCTTCCTTTAGGAACTATAAGTAATAAACTTCTCTATAGTGTAGCAGTATCTTGGTGGCCTTTTGTTGAACTGTGGCTCACCATTCCACACACTGGGGCTCCACTTAACAAATGTTAATTTAACAAATTCACAACAGTGAAATAAGCTAGTCAGAAAAGGGCAAATACTGTAAAATTCCACTGATATGGTGTCCCTAGAGTAGTCAGATCTATAAAAACAGAAAGTAGAATGGTAGGTGCCAGTGTCTGGGAGAAAGGAGACTGGCAATTGTGTTTAATGGGTACAGAGCCCGAGTTGTGCAAGACGTAAAATTCTGGAGGTGGAGAGTGGTGATGGCTGAACAATAATGTGAATGTGCTTTATGTTGCTGAACTGTACACTTAAAAATGGTTCAAATGATTTTTGAGATTTGCCATGAGATTTACCAATAACATGGTAAATCTCATGTTATATTTTGCTACAATAAAATTCTTCTTTGGCATGATAGTTGTGCTGGTTCCCAGTCATGAATAGAAGGCCACAATTTTACCCAGCCCTTGGATTTGTGGACAGCAAATGTCTGTTCCCATTATGGCTTGCCTTTCCCTCTTTAATCTAGTTTTTTGATAAACAGAAATTCTTAATTTTAATGAAGTTAAATGTATTGTTGTTCCCTTTATGGTGAATGATTTTCTGTGTCTGTGTAGGAGTTCTTTGCCTATCCTATAGTTTGTAAATAGGCAACAGGAACAGTTGGCAGCCCCAGGTGGAAAGTGAGAGTCAACAAACAACCAGGTGGTATTAAGGTTTGGTTGCATCAGGGCTACTTGTTCTGCTCTAAAAATGTTCCCATCCTCTAACAATTTAAGTTCTGAGGATTCTAATGTCATAATTTTGTGACCAAATAGCTAGACCCTTCTGCAACTTGGTCTCTGACCCTGTTCAAGTGATTAGGCTGTTTTTCAGTTTAAACACTGGCTCTGTCAACCTGAGAAACTGCACTCCCTACATTGTCCATTTCACTACAGAACCAGGTTATTTTGCAGGATCTAAAGGAAACTAAGCCCTTGACCCACTCATTGTGACCCCCACCCCTCATGTTTTATGACTCCAAACATTGGCCATATCTTGTGACTCTACCCGCTGACCATGACTCAACTAGAATTAACCATTGTTCTGATCTCACAACCACTGGGAAAAACAACCACGGAAAGTCCAGTTGCCCCCACCAATCAGAAAAAGGATGATGTAGGTTTATAGTCTTGCTGCTCTAGCCACCTATTTCTTTGATCATCAGCTCCTGGCAACTCACCTTTAAAACCCTTGTCTTACTTCTCCCAACTCAGAGTGTGTCTTCAGTTCATGTCAAAGGCTACGTGCTCTGATTTGCAAACAATATCAGAATAAAACTCTTTTAATTCCTCAGAAGAGTCCTGTGGAACTTTTATTTACAGTTCTTTCCAAGCTGAAATCCTTTTTCTGACAGGTTTAAACATGGGCAAGTTCCTTCCTGACTGCAGAGTGCTTGGTACTTGGGACCCCTTCTGCTCTTTGGGACCCCCGGTCTGTCTTTGGGAATCTTCCCCAGAGGAAGCTGCCCCTGCAGACTTCTTGGTCAGCCAGTGTGTGTGTAATCTTCCTATTCAGATGTGGCCAGCACCCTGTTTCCCACAGCTTGCTGCTGAAATCTTGCCAGTAGAAATAAGTCCCTGCAAGGACATCCACTGTAGCTGCAAAATATTGGAAAGAAACATACATGACTATCAGTGGATTCAGGGTGAGCTAAAGGAGAAAATCCATACAACTGAATTTCTGCAGCCATTATGCTGCATCTGTGCTGGTAGGAAGTGATGTCCAAGAGAAGGAAACACATTTTGCACTGTAATAGCATTTTGCAGATTTAGCATTTATATGCTGTTGTAAAATAAATCTTATGTGTAGAAATACAAGAAACTTTGGAAGAACAATCTAAATGTTTACCCCTGGGTTTGCAATTGAAGGGAAAGGTATTGGGGGAGCTGTGGTAAATGGGATATTTCACTCTAACTTCATATCATTTTTAAACCTGTGTGGGACTATTGTTGGTTTTGACTTCATTTGTATGGTATATTTTCCTCTGTAATTTTCATAATGAAACCAATAAAACGAAATTAAAATGGGAAGGAAAGATTTACTTATTGTCCATGTCTTTTCCTTCAGACTCCGGGTTTCTAAGAACATAAACAAAATGTTATATGTGTGCCAGAGACGGATGACTGGAAATCATGACTCAGTATCTCCTTTGTCCAGGATGGTGCAAAGATGCGCCTGCACCCAGACTCTGAAGTTCAGGTTAAAACATTGGATCTGCCATTAGTGGTGTGGTCCCTTTGAGGGACATGATTTCTCAATCTCCTCCCAGCCCTGTGGTAATTTATGGTACTTTTCTGATTCACAGGTTTGTCCTTTTAGGGAAAGAAATCTGGAGAAAAGGTACATAAAACCTTTGGAGGAGGTAGTACAACCTGTATGGCTAGAGTCATTAAATACGTGGATGATGCTCAAACAAGGGCAGGGCCATGTATTTACAATTCAAAGGCTTTCAGAGAGGATCCATTGTAGTCAACTTCTTTCACTGCGAGGAAACTAAGTCCCAGAAAGCAACGTGCCCTACCAAAGCCACATACTTTATCCTTAAGCAAGTTCCCAGAGAAGGTTTGGCTGAGAGCTGGCCTTTCTCACTAAGGAAATAGTTTACAATCTCCAAAACACAGCTCCCTTTGGGGAACTCTATCTATGCACCTGGGAAACTGTCAACTCTCCGGGTGTTCTGAGTCCTGGTGGCCTTTTCCTGAGAGGTGAGGAGGGGGCAGAGGATGGAGGTCAAAAGTCGTCAACCGTTTCCAAGGGTAATTTTGGAAAAAAATGAAAGGAGGACTTAAATATTTTTCTATAAATGTAGAAGCCTTTGTGTCTCTCTACATGTTGCCATGGAGACATAGAGCACTATCCCAGGGCTTGAACTTGTACCCCAGCTCTGCCACACAGCTTTAGTCCACCATCAGGGCTCCTCTCTGAAGCTGTGCTGCCTGGTAGAAATACAATGCAAGCCATGTATACGATTTTCAGTTTTAAAGTAATCACATTAAAAAGGTAAAAAGAAACAAGTGATATTGATTTTAATATTATATTTTTACCCAATATGTCAAAAATGTTATCATTTTGATGATGGATATGAAAATCACTGAGCTATTTCATATTCGGTTTTTACTGCTGAGTCTTCTTCAAAAGGCAGCATGCATCTTGCATTCACAGCACATCTCAGTTTAGACTTGCCACATTCATGTGATCGATGCAGCCATGTTGAACAGAAACAACCTCACAGACCATTTCAGAAGGCAGGGCAGCAGTTCATGGCTAAGACTGGCTCGAAACCCAGGGCTGCATTTTCTGAAGGGTCTGGGCCTGGCCTCTGCTCTTGAAAACATGGGGGATAAGAGTGGTGGTGAGGACCAAATAACACAGGATAGGTCTAGGGACAAGATTTGGCCCAGAACAAATATTCAAATAGGTAAGCCCTTAAGCTCTGGACTTAGCCTTCCATGACCTTGCCCTGTTGGCCATCTGGTCTCTGCTTTGATCCATACTTTCCTACAACAACGCTTGAATTTCTCCCATTCTAAAAAATTTCCCTTAAAACTCCTGTCCACCCTTGTGTAGAGCTCCTTCTGTTCCCCTGTGAACTTCAACAGGGGTCATATTTGTTTTCCTCATTTCTGTACCTCCCTTCAATGCTTAACTCCCACACATTCCCTGCAAGCACAGGAGGTCTTCTCAAACATGAAGTTTAGTCCTAAATGTGACTCTGGGAGGTAAGAAGCAAAGCGAGAGGTTTCAAATCTGAAAAAGGTGGTGGTGGTGGTCCTTGGGGTCATGTTGTTAACCTAAAAATAAAAGGCCAAAGGTGAGAGGCAACAATCGTTTATTTAGATCAAAAGAATAGCTATTCAGGAAGCACTGATTTAGGCAAAAGCTCAAATAAAGTTCTGATTAGAAGACAAAGGCAATGGGTATTTGTGAGAAAGGAAAGAGAATAATTACATCAATAGAAGGAAGGCATTTCTGTAAGTGCAGATAAACTAACACAGTGAGGCTAATGCTAAAGAATATATTTAATTTTCAGTCTGGTAGTCATTAGTCCAATAGTCATAATATTGCTTTATTATTGCCCTTGCAAATGGCTTTTTGAAACACAATGTTAATTTAGGACCAGTCCAAAGATTTTTGTCTTGTTTTAACATTCTAAAGAACTGAGGCATAAGTCATGCAAGACAGTTCTGCGATGGCAGCTCTGGCTCCCCTTTCAAGTGTCTCATTGGGTCATCATGCTACTGTCTGGGGTCTTAGTAGAATGGTTGTGGGTTCCTGTGGGGTTGTAAGGGGCCTTGTGGGATTATGTAGGGTGGGGTAGAGCACAGGGGTGGTTTGGGGGTTCTATGAGATCATACAAGGTCACACAGGGTCATTGTAGGGTGGTACAGTGTCTTATTGATAGGGGACTTAAGAGTTGGAAAATTTTAGTTTGAGATAAATGGTCATAAGCCTAGGAAGTAATGTATATGTCAAAGCTTTTGTTTCAGAAACTACAGATAAGGCCCATCCTGGCTCCTGGGAAAACAGCTGACCTCCTGGGGCACTGCTAGAGATTACCACCTGGGGACAAGTGGAGGCATCCAGGCCATTGTGTTTCAGGGAGGGGCAAACAACCACCTGCCCCTGGGAACAGCTAACCTCCCAGAACAGGAATGTTGCAGTTTCTTCTACCTGACCCTCCCTGAATTTCAAACCCCCTCACCTCACCCTGTTTATTCCCTGCCATAAAAACCTTGGCCTGGAAAGAAAAAGGGAAGATGGTCTGTTAGGGCACGAACCCGCCATCTTCTCAGATCACCGGCCATCTGAATAAAGCACCCATAAGAATTCAATTGCTGTCATTGCTTATTGGGTTTCGTAGTGATAGGCAGCCCGAACTCCACAGGTTTTTCCGGTTTCAATATAGGGTGCTGCGAGGTTTCACATGGTCATTATAAAGTGGTTGTGGGGTTGTGCCGGGCCTTGTGGGGTTAAAGTAGTATTAAAAAGAAACAACAGACCTGAGATAGAGTCACTTTTGCTAAGCTCTATCAAGACTTAGTACCTAACCTAATTGTACTTTCAGCCTCTCTCAGAAGTGGAATTTCAGAACATTCACTGGAATTTCCTGATCAACACTAGTGAAATAATCTACCTGACATGACCTCCAGCCTTCTCATAGGAAAAGGCGACATTACCTGAAATACTTTTCTTTTAACTTTCTTGTCCCACCCCTTTTTGCCTATAAAGCTCCTCAGAGGACCTTTCTATTTATTGGATGGGATGCTGTCAGGTTCATGAATTCTTCAATTACAACTTTAAATATATTTGATTGAATTTTTGTTCTTTAACACCTGAACTTAGGGTTAGGCGCTAAATGTGACTCTGGGAGGCAAGAAACAAAGTGAGGTTTCAAGGGTGGAAGAGATGGTGGTAACCAGTCATTGGTGGTGGTATGGGGTGGTATGGAGTAATGTTAGGTGGGGTCACACAGGGCTGCATACGGTCCTGTGTGGTCGTGTAGGCCTGAGTGAGGTCATGAAAGATTGGTGTATGGTTGCGTAGCTTCATATAGGGTCATTTAGAGGTCATGTGGGGTCTTGAGGAGTTATGTTGGGTCATGTAGGGCTGTATGGAGGTGGCCATGAGGTCAGGTGAACTGATGTGGTGATTGTGAG
>PVKM010030839.1:0-17090 GCA_004027735.1 Carollia perspicillata | reverse complement strand
CCCCCCCCCAACTGCTGTGGCTGGAGGAGACTACAAATCCCCTTATTGTTATTATTATTGTGTTCATTGTTGACTGTTAACTATCCTGAACAGTCTAATTCCAGAGGTTTCCCTGCTTTGCTTTCTCCCACCTCCCTCATCTATCACCAATAGATTTCTTGTAACCTCCTTACACCTCTTCTTTTGATTGTGATATATAAAATAAGATTCAAAATTCCCATTTTCCAGAGCATTTTCTCAATGCATTGAGGTTTTGCTTCCTGACAGTTGTCACCAGTTTGGCTGAAATAAACTCATGAAAATTCTCACAGGTTTGGACATTTCTTACATTGACATGGAATATATAAGGACAACCTAAAGAAAGCATTAGAGTGTGGACTGTAAATTATTAAATTCATTATCTGTGAGATATACTAAATAATGCAGTACATTTTGGACTATGCAACCCTAAATTGTAAAACAATCGAAAATTTACAAAGTGCTTTGTCATTTTTATCAAAGAAAGCCTCCATTTCAGATAACAATTTGAAAAATCAGTTCTCATAAAAAATATTTAACATATATTAGGTTAAAAAAAGCAACTCACATTCTTTACACTAATTTTCCCACCTTGACACAATCAGAATGTTGGAAGTTACACTTCCATTTCTGGACTCATCATTACTGGAAATACAGCCTGATCTCCCAGCTTCAAATAAAACTTGAACTTATCTTCCCAAAGGAGTATGTTTGTTTCAGTCCTTTTCCCCTGTTAACTAAAAACTAAAAGACTATCTTAAATATACTTTTACCTCATCAAGAATCTAATCTGCCCTGGCTGGGTACCTCAGTTGGTAAGAGCATTGTCCCATTACACCAAGGTTGCAAGGTTTGATCCCTTGTCAGGACACACATAAGAATCAACCAATGGCCCTGGCTGGGGTGCTTCAGTGGATAGAGCGCCAGCCTTCGAACCAAAGGGTTGCAGTTCCATTCCCAGTCAGGGCACATGCTTGGGTTGCAGGTCAGGTTCCCAGTGCGGGGTACATGAGAGGCAGCCACACACTGATGCTTCTCTCCTTCTCTTTCTCTCTCCCTTCCTCTCTCTCTAAAAATAAATAAAATATTTTTTTAAAAAAGAACCAGTGAATGCATAAAGAAGTGGAACAACAAATCAATGTTTTGATAGGGGACTTAAGAGTTGGAAAATTTTACTTTAAGATAAATAGTTATAAGCCTAGCAATTAATGTATATGTTAAAGCTTTTGTTTCAGAAACTACAGATAAGGACCATCCTGGCTCCTGGGAAAACAGCCGACTTCCTGGTGCACTGCTAAAGGTTGCCCCCTGAGGACAAGTGGAGGTGATACACGGTGCAGCCAAGAGAAGGGCCCCAAAAAGGGATTTGGAATGGGGTCCAGAACTCAAGGAGTCTAGGAAATATTGGAGAGACATATAAGATGCCCTCACCCCTTCCCCCACAGATAGTGAGTTGGGGGAAGGGACCCATGGAGCAGGAACAAGCAGGGCTGTTTGTACAGACACAGCCTTACAGCTAATCCATGGCATGGTCATTTAACACAATTGGATACCAGGTCACAAAAATGGGCTCAGTACTTGTCTAAAACTTTGGCAGCTTTGGGAATTCCAAGTACTAGATGCTTGTGGGGGAGGAGAAACTTTCCTCCAGCCTCAAGGTTCTTCCAGCTCATCTAATAATCAAACAGACATGAGAAAAATAACCAAATCGAATACATATGTGTGTATATATATAGGAACACCACATACATGAGACAGTAAGAGACCCCATATATATGAGGGGCTCAGAAATAAAAAGGGGCACTGAGGTACAGAAGACATTCTAAGACAGGAATGAGGAAAGGTGCCTTGGGGGCTTCAGAGGATCATTGCAGGAGGATAAGAATAGATGTTAAGTAGCTAGAAGTTTGCCCTGCCTGCTAGATAGGTCAAAGAAGCTTTTCCTGATAATATTCCACTAAGGTAAGGCCCCTAGTTCAAGTTCTAAGTAAAGAAAGGGGCACAAGTTTCCCCTGAGCCTTCAGCTAAAGTTGTTTTTTAGCTCAAAACAATCCACATCCTACAGAGGCACATCTTGGGGTGCCTAGCCTTTAACCCCCACACCATCATGGATTAGGGCATTCTTCAGCACTTCCAACAGTTGCCTCTGGCACACCCCCAACTGGGGACCTAACCAGCAGCCCAGGCATGTGCCCTGACTGGGAATTGAGTCACTAACCTTTTGGTTCACAGGCGGCAATCCACTGAGCCACACCAGCCAGGGCTGCATGCAATACTTTTATACAATTTTGGTATTTGTTCATAACCAAATTTTCTTTAATAATCTTGTACACAATGTGAAACCAGAAATGCCCGGGTTTGTGCAGATGTCACCTAGCAGACCCAATAAGCAGAGACAGAGATTGAATCTTTTTTTTTTTTTTAAGATTTTATTTACTTATCTTTAGAGAGGAAGGGAAGGAGAGAGGGAGAGAAACACCAATGTATGGCTGCCTCTCGTGCGTCCCTCGCTGGGAACTGGCCTGCAACCCAGGCATGTGCCCTGACCGGGAATTAAACCATGATCCCTTGGTTTGTAGACCCGCGCTCAATCCAATGAGCTACACCAGCCAGGGCCAGAGATTGAATCTTAATGTACACTTTATTCAGAAGGCTGGAGATCTGAAAAGACTGCGGGTTTGTACCCTAACAGACCATCTTAAATTCCATTTTAAACCAACCCTTTTTATAAGGGGAAGAAAAGTGTAGGTAAGGGGTTTGGAATTAAGGAAAAAGTTAACCAGACAAAAGCTGCAGCATTCTTTCATCTGTGCCAGGGCGGGTCATACCTTCAGTTCCTGAAACAATAGCTTTTTACATATATTGACTACTAAGTTTATTAGCGACCATCTGAAACTAACATTTTTCCAACATTGGAGTTCCCCATCATTTATACTGGTCATCACACAGTAGTGGGGGATTAAAGATCTCTCCAGTTTACATTGATATAAAGGCTACATTTAATTTTTTATCTACTGGATTTTGAAACTAATTTCAAACAGCTGGCATATAAAAACGGACTAGCATAACGATTTTTTTCTTTTACTTTATTCACGGGCTTTAACAATAGCACTATTATTGGGGAGGCATAGTTTTAATCATAAAGGGAATGAAAACGTCTTATCGGTATTTTAGCTCTATCACCTACCATGTCCATGGAAACCAAAAGTCCCTTGGAAACCACAAGAACTTGCTCAATAAGAGGTCAGGTATTTCATGAATACAAACGTGCACCTGTTGCATTTAAACCAAGACTTTATTGAGAGGATAGGGTCAAAAATATTCATAAATAACTATCGAAGACTTTCCCTTCTACCTCCTCCAGCTAACAGGAGTCTTTTGTTTTCTGATTGGGATGGTAATAGGAAAAGCCAGAGGAAAACCTGGGTTGGCCACCATACTTTGAATGTCAAAATGGTGTTTGACACACGGGAAGACCTACCCTCATTTTGCTTCATTTATTTTTAAAAATAAAAACAAGCAAACAAACAAACCAGGATTGACTACAAGAAAAAACAGTCCTGCCACATCAGAAAATGTGATAACTGGACAGGACTACTCTCTGTCCAGGACTAACTGGACAGAAAGTTGCTTCAAGGAATTAAAATTTCAAGGTTGCTGATCTAGGATCTCTTATACATTCACAAAAATACTGCCTTAAAAAAAAAGAACAAGGCTGTTTTATAATCCACTTGAATGACATCAGATGATCAAATACTGTAAAAACTTTTCCAAGCTTTTTTCCCCCAAAATCATCTAAATATTGTACAACAGGCTAGTAAACCAGGACAAGAGGAAGAGCGAAACTGAGACAGATAACAGCCAAGTAATTTAAAGCCATCCAGTAAATAGCTAAATCCTATCTTCTGTAACCAAGGACACTTAAGAGTAAATGGTTTACCCTTCTCCCCAACCAGAGGGTCAATACGTTAAATCACCCTATTCTGGGCGATAGATAGCAGAAATCCAATTAGTGCTATTTGCAACCCACACCCAAGGACAGAGGAAGTTAAAGGAATAAATCTCACTTGGTACATCAGCATAAAGCTGATGAATATTCTACTGAGATCCTCCCCGAGACCTCCCATAAACCCTCAGCCTTTAAAACCCTCCCAAGGAAGGTCCCAGAGGCACACTCTCCCTCCCAGGATCACACTGTGCCTTTCCCTTATCCCTCCTTTCCCCCATAGGCGGGCATCTCCTAAACTCGAAGGGACCCCCCAACCAGGGGAGCAATGGGCAGCTGCTGCTCATTCAAGGCAAACCCCCTGATCCTGTCCCCAAGGCCCCCTTTTCTCTGACTTTTCAGTGAGCCAAAGCAGCCCGACCTAGGCTTATTTCCCTCCCTAGTCCCTCTCCTGTTGGCTCTTCTATCCTAGGCCGGCCCTTATTTGTTTCTTCCTCGTTTGATAAACATCCTCTAAAATCACTTGAACTCGTGTTGGGAAATCTTTCCTGCATGAAGTCAAGAACCCACACACTACCGGCCAGCCTTAGCAGAACCACTCAGGGCGAGGTTCCCTTTGCGGAAACGACATTATCAGAGAATTGTGACAACTACCATATGTAAAAAGGAAGCTGTACTGTCTTTGCTTAAAGCTTGCATCATCGCATTGATACAACACAAATGGTGCAATCCAATGTCAGCAACATAACATTCTAAGTTAACATTTCACCTTTTGCTCTTTTTTCCTCCTGGTATACTTGAAGGTACTAGAAAACTGATCTTCACCAGGTAGTGTTTGAAGTTGAAAATTAGGTTTTCAAAACAGTTGTTTTACTAGATTGAACTGATTTAACCTCAAACACCATATGATGGAGACATTAAAGGGAAAAAAAACAGTTCTGTGCTCTTGGAAACTACGTGAATACATCAGTATTGATCATACCAGGGTCAACCATTCAGATAATTATACAGCATATTTGATACAAACAAAAATATTTCATAAATATAATCTTTTTATTTTAAAATTCTACCCTGTTAAAAATGAATCAGGAAGTGTCCTGGTAATCACCACACCAACAAGTATTTTGTTAGTTACACGGGCAAGTTGAATTTTTAACAAAAATATATAATTAAATTATATATTAATATAAAGAGGCAAAGAAGTAAATAAGATTATTCTTATTTTGACTTACTTATTCAGAAGCCATTCAACTCAAACATATAATTTTCTATACATTCATAATATTTTCCCTCTACAGAACTAGTGCACTAAAATAAAGTGACTCTGCACAATCAGCTATAATACGTACAAAGATTCCCAATACCTCCAGTTATTTTTGAAAAACTTAAAACAATACCCATTACAATACTTAGCTGCTTCTAGTAGTCATTAAGATTTTAGTTCTGTTCCTTGAATTATATTCCGAATCTTCTCAGCATCATTTTGTACAACTTTGTTGGATGGATCAATCTTAAGTGCAGCTTCATAATCCTGTAGGCCTATATTTATATAGCAATAATGATAAATAAAAATATTTCATAAATACTTACTTATATTATCTACACAATATTTTTTTAAAATAAAAATAATAACTCAGAACATGGTTCAGGACCTGTACCATCAGAGTCCCATCTTCACACACATGGCAGTATCTCTAATGGACTGCAGACACTGTTCAGTGATTTCAGGAATCAGTATAATGAGTTCATTCAGGATTCAGTAAGAAGTACTTACTTTAAATTCAAGAACAAATAAGCTAAGAGTTTTAACTCATTAAAGCATGAACAGAATCAATAGAACTCATATAGTGATGTAATCCATAACCTGTAGTTTGTGGGTTTTTTCTGTAGTTATCATAGCTACAGAATTCCTTTAGGAAAATTGGTGAAGGAGGAAAGCATTGTGGAGGGCTTGGTGAAAACACGTAACTGAGGCCATGGCCGGTGTGGCTCAGCTGGGGCAGCGTCATCCGGGCAAAGCAGAAAGTCGCTGATGACTCCTGGTCAGGGCCACCCACCACCCCAAACTTGGGCGGTGGGAAAGGTAACCGATCTATGTTTCTCTCCCTCTCTTTCATCCTCCTTTCCCTTATCTCTAAAATTGAATAAATAAAATGTTTAAAATATTAAAATATATATATGTACATGTATGTATGTGTGTGTGTGTGTGTATAAACTGAATCTAAATCTTTACCAATAAGGCAATGGGAAGAATTTCTTTCGGAGGAGGGAAACAAGTTCTTTTATTTTTTAAAGATTTGTATTTATTTATTTTATTTTTGGAGAGAGGAGAGGGAGGGAGAAAAAGAGAAACATCAATGTGTGGTTGCCTCTCACGTGCCCCCTATTGGGCACCTGGCCCACAATCCAGGTATATGCACTGACTGGGAATTGAACCAGCCACTCTGGTTTGCAAGCTGGCTCTCAATCCACTGACCCACACCAGCAAGGGCTAGAAACAAGTTCTTAAGTGCTATTGATTTGCTATGCCACTTTGGAGAAATCACTTATCTTCTCCGACCCCTCATTTTCTCATCTTTAACTCCAAAAAGTCTGATGCTATTATAATTTGTAAAGACAGTATTATAATGTTTCATTCCTATCTTGGTATTTTTTACCTTCATGGAGCTAAATTAAGGCACTGAAAAAAAATGGGACATAGATACCTAATTTCGATATTTTGGTTAGGAAAATCTCCTAAAAATGGCAGAAACAAGTTTAAAACATGAAGAAATAGTAAAACTTTTAAAGGCGAGAGCCCATTAGGCCTTGAATGCAGGGAAGCTAAATAGACATCTGGGAGAGAGGTATGCGAGAGGGTGTTGGGAACCTCCCTGCCTGGTTTCAGAAGCTGTAATTCCTCCATGGATAAGGCTGAGTGAGCGACCTTCAGACCAGAAGCCACTAAGGAGACAAAGCTTATCTCTCTGGCAGAGGGGCTGCCTCTGCTCTTTTTACTTCACCCTTCCTTGCCCCCAATGCTTGATCAGTTAGCCAATGATGGGTAAGATTTCCCAAGTGGGGAATGACCTAAGACTGGCACGATCACGGGGAGGCCCCAGGGAAGGACTTGGGGGGACTACAGCAAAAGGGGTGATAAACCCTTGCCCCTCGGCTTTGACATAGCCTGAGTCCTCATTCTGTCTGTTAGAAGTCTCCTAATCTCTTGGCTGCCTTACTTCCCCTGCCTGACTTAAACCTGAAACAATGCCTTAAGCCTGAAACAATGCTGGAGGTAGGTGCCACCCTGTGCTGGAAAGGGCAGGTTCCCTAGGGCAATCAGGCCTAAGAAAGAATATGTAAAATCCTATGAAACCCTTTGTTTAGAATGCTCTCAATTAAATGATAAGGGTCCAAGTAGGAAATGAATTGGTTCCCCAAAATTTTATGGCCCTTTAGCTATCTGATCCTGACTCAAAATAGGCCCTCAGAGTTCTTTGTATGTTATCTATTGTTTGATCCTACTGCCTGATAATGATTAATGAACTTTACCTGTATTCCTGTACAAAACGAACCCAATAAAAGTCCATTCTCCTTTGAGAGATCAGCCACCTTTCCTCCCCAAGCAGATCATGTCTTGGTAGACTTATTCTCATCCATGGTGGCCAGGGGTAGGGAGGTGGGGGCCCTGGGGGAAGAGCCCCCCCGCCCCCAAGAAGGAGAATTGAAGATAAAACTCTGGCTACTACAATATTTTGCCTTTGGGGCAAACATGAGTAGCTAACCACGAATAGTGCCTGAATACATTAGAAATATAAAACAATAACAGTTAAATAAGTGCTATGGCTTCTATACAAATGGAGCTTGGTTATAAACCTTAGTACAGTGTTACAAATATAAGCAATGATCACATGGTGTGGTAGATTTCTGAGCGTGTGTAATGTGTGTGTGTGTCCAAAGAATCTCACTTTAAAATTTCTATTACCCTTAGAGAGTCATTCATATCCTTTATCACACATCTTTTCACGGAAAAGTTAATACCACAGCATTTTCCAAGATTACATCTTGTTCTAACTCCCTTCTATAGTAATTAATTTTTAAACTATTTCAAAATAATTTTTTGTCAGGTAAGTTACAAAGAATAAATTGTGCTAAAAATATAAAATAATGGAGTCCTAAAAAGTATGATCTTAAATAATCCCAATGATATTTTTTTCAGAGTATAATTTGGAACTGAAAACATTTCTCTCATTTTCTTACCTTCTATATACAATTCTAGCTGACAGAATGCGGTTCCACGTCGTACATGTGCCTTCATTCTCGCACTAGCATTGTCTGCAACAGGTGGTGTCAGTAATTCTAGTGCCTTTCAAAAAAACAAGGGAAAGATAAAACGTTCAATTTAAACTTGAACAAAAACATGTTAAAAGCCTTAACTTTAAAATAAGCCTCAAATGGTGGTGGAAAAATAAATAAAAACTAAAGTTATGAAAAAAAAATAAGCATCAAACCCGCACCCACCCAAAATTTGGCTTAACTAGCACAGGAATTTAAATACATATATTTATATTTAAAAAAGTAAGGAACTATTCAATTACTCATACCCTCTCCCCCAAAGTTATGATTTATCATTTGAAACCTCTAAAGATTTACCCTTACTAGCAAGAATGATTAAACAGCATTTGTTTTTATATTCAAATTAGATGATTCAGTTTATTCATTTATTCAATAAATATTTGTTTATGCAGAAAATTGTAGTAGCAAAAGGAAAACTATATCAAAAATTATCACTTGTTTAGTAGCTAAATAAGATCAAAGTATGAGCACTTGCTTGTTTCCTCTACATCCTTTATCTCAAGGAGCCATATAAAAGATTTAGCATGTGATTTCTCCTTGAAACAAGTTACTTTGATATAAAAAAAGAAAAAACTAGCAGTTTAAAATAATGACATGATATTACTAATGAAAATTAGGATATACTAAGTTACCCTGAGAATGGAAAAAAATTATTGAGATAGCCTTTTCCTGCGTGGGTGGTAGTGATATCAAGTGTTCTTCCTTCTACCTTCCTTCTACCTTCTACCATTATGTGTGCAAAATTTTAATAAGGAAAAGAGTGAGCATAAACTGACAACAATTTACCCATTGCCATGTGAATTTCAACTAATATACCAAGGCAATATAGTAGCAATTGATAGAAAACTTCCAATCTCAAGAAACATCAGTTCCTTGTCCATGAAAAAAAAAAATCTTTCATTTCAGAAAAAAAAGTATAATAAGCAAGATGATTCTTATTTTTTTATTATATAAATAATCTTCAATTATTTATTAACATATAAAAGGTAAGGGCATCATTTAAACCAATAAATAGGAGGATAACAATTTGAAAGTACCATATATAAATAAATAGATATATATACCTTAGAAGAATCTTCAATGGCCTTGTGTAAGTTTTTTAATTTTAGATGGCAAGCAGCTCGATTCAGATACAATAGTGGAATCTTATTATTCAGTCTTATGGCTAAGTTGTATGCATTAATAGCTGCCAAATAGTTTTCTGTTGCAAACAATTTGCTAATGAGACAAAAACAGAAAAAAACATATAACACTGAAACAGAGACACAGAAATAACATCTAAGGATATTTTCTATTCCCTGCACAACTGGGCTTGTAGGCTACACTGACTCCACATACATCAGCGTGTAATCAGCATGACCTTGCCCCTACCTCCAAGGGAGACATCAGTAGTTTAAGCCAGTAGACACATTTCCATTCTCCTTGCTACACTTTTTAAAAGATTTTATTTATGTTTTAGAGAGAAGGGAGGGAGGGAGAAAGAGAGGGAGAGAAACATCCACCAGTTGCCTCTTGCAGGCCTGTAACTGGGGACCTGGCCCCATAACTCAGGCATGTGCTCTGACTAGGAACTGAACCAGTCAGTGACCTTTCATTTCCCAGGCTGGTGCTCTATTCACTGAGTCCCACCAGCCAGGGCTTTGCTAGGATGATTGACTCAGGGACAGGCTTATGACCAAAATTGCATTCAGAATGCAACCTGTGACTTTACTTCCAAAGTTAGAGAATGAAAAATTTGGAAAAACTCCCTCTGCTGGTTATAAGTGAAGAAAGCACACAGCCTAAATTGTTTAACCCCATGGGAGGAGCAAATGCTAGAATAAAGCTGATACCATGGAATTATGAAAAGAATAAAAAGGTAGAAGGAAACAGTCCTTGGTGATACAAGCTTTGCTGGATCAGGCTTTACCTAAAATACAATACAACTTTAGCTTTTTAGTTATATTAGCCAATAAATTCCTTTTAACATAAATCCAGTTTAAATTGGCTTTTCTTGGTTACTGGCAAACGAAAGCATCCTAATAGATATACTCTTTCAGTTCAAATCTTCCAAAAGTCTCTTAAAATAAACAGATGTACATAATTGAAGAATTTATTTAAAATGTTGTTTCTTTTTTGTTTTTCATGTACAATTCCCAGAATTTTGAAAAATGTATAAACCTAAGGAAAATAGAAAAATACTTTTCCAAGTATAAAAGTGCCATATAAATAACTATTTGTATTCATTGCCAGTCAACTGCACATACTGTACAGTTCTAGAATATTACACATGATGACATCAAAAGCAGACCCACAAAAGCAGCCAGTAAATCCTAAGTAAAAGGTAAAATGACACCACTGGGACATCTAACCTAAGTCTGACTCAAGTTTAAATTAACCTGCACAAACTAAAAAAGCTAATTCTGTGAGAAAAGGTTTCCATATCTGAAATGCTTCATATCAGCCTAGGATGTTACTGACCACAAGTAACAGAACCCCAATTCAAATTGGCTTAAGTCAATAAGGAAAGAAATTATCTTACAGTTAAAATACAGCTGGCAAACACAAGGCCCACAGGCCGAATCCAGCCTCCACCTCGTTTTATCCAGCCCAGCACCTTGTTCCTACCCGGCAGCAGCACGGAGCTCCTTGCCCCTAGTTAAGGAGCAGTTATATTTATACAGTCCTAAAATTACATTCGGCCCTTTGAAGGCAACTGAGAGGCTGATGTGGCCCCCAGTGAATATGAGTTTTACACCCCTGATTTAAAAAGTCCAGAGGGAAAGACCGTGCCCAATATAACCAGCACATCAAAGGTGTTATCAAGGGCCCAGGTTCCATCCATTTCTCCATTCTATTGTACTGAGCTGCATCCTAGGGTTAGTTTTCCTCATAGGGGCAAAATGGCTGCATAGTACAAGGTGCCACATTCAGGCACAATAGTCATTAGAAGAAAATAAGACAGTATATTCTGATATATGATCCTTATGAGCAAGAAATCCTTTCCCCGAAATCTCCTGGCTCACCTCTTTTCTCATCTTACTGACAAAAAGTACCTACCCTTAAAAAAAGATTTCCTCTTAAAAGCCACCAGTCTCTCTTTCCCTGAGTTGCCCTCTCTCCTTTCTATATCACTCCCCTTTTCCTCCTCAATACTATATATTGCTGTTTTAGAGCATTTTAAAAACTCAACCATATGACCATCTTTCCATGTTAATAAATACAGGTATACACTATCTTTTGCTGTTGAGTTGTAGAAGTTCTTTATATATACACATATTCTGGATATATGATTTGCCAGATATATGATTTGCAAATATTTTCTTTATTCTATGGGTTGTCTTTTCACTCTGTTAATAGTGTTCCTTTTTTAAAAAATATTTTATTTATTTATTTCGAGATATCGGGAAAGAGAGGGAGAGCTAGAAGGAGAGAAACATTGATGTAAGAAAGAAACATCAATCAGTTGCCTCTCATACATGCCCCATCAGGGGACTGAACCCAAATCCAGGCATGTGCCCTGAACGAGGGACTGAACTGACCTTTACTTTGTGAGACAACACCCAACCAACTGAGCAACACCAGTCAGGGCAATAGTGTTCCTGATGTACAAAAGTTCTTAATTTTCTTTGAAGATTTTATTTATTTATTTTTAGAGAAGGAAAGGGAGGGAGAAAGAGAGGGCAGAAACATCAATGTGTGGTTGCCTCCCACATGCCTGCACCTGGGAACTGGCCTACAACCCAGGCCTGTGCCCTGACTGGGAATCAAATCAGTGACCCTTTGGTTTGCAGGCCAGCACTCAAACCACTGAGCCACACCAACCAGGGCAAAAGTTCTTAATTTTGATGCACTACAACTTAGCTATTTTTAAAAAATCTCCTATGCTTTTGATGTCACGTCTAAGAAATATCACCAAATCCAGTGTCATGAAGCACCCTGTGTTTTCTTCTAAGAATTTTGTAGTTTTTGCTCTTATGTTTAGTTTTTTAAATCTATTTTGAATTAATTTTTGTATATAATATTAGGTAAGGGTCAAACTTCATTCTTTTGCATGTGGATATCCAGTTTTCCCATCACCATTTGTTGAAAAGGCTGTCATTTCTCCACTGAATAGTGTTAGCACCCTTTTTGAAAATTATTTGACCATATGGTATATGAAGGTTATTTCTGGACTATCTATTCCATTGATCTATATGTCTGTACAAACCTTATAGTAATATATACATTTGGAGAACAGTTCCACTTTTGTCTTTAATATAAGTTTACAATTTTGTAATGCAACAGTTTTTTCAGAAAAAGTCTCCCAGGTTCTAATGGAGGAAGAGCTGCAATGAACAGCATTTAAAAAAAATCATTGTAGGATGCACAATAGCAAGAATTATGAAGTTTTACAATTTTTAATGTTACATATATATTAAAATATAAATCCATATGAACGTTACATTCACTAAAATTCAATACTACTACAAACAACCAAAAATAGTCTGAATTCAGAAATAGCCAAATTTCAAAAGAAAAAGGAAAAAAATTAAACCTCTGTATAAAAAGCAGTAAGCATTGAACATCAAATTTAAACAGAGAAGCCCATAACCATTAAGTCTACCCAGAAGCCCCAAATAAGGCAATGCTAGTGAAAAGAGTTATGCAAAAGTCCTCATCCATTAAACATATATTGAGTGCTTATTGTACTCAAGAGACAAAAACAATTGCAAACTCTTCTCATTTTTAGGATGACTGATGGGTTTGCCTTTGTAAAGAAAAAAACATTCTAACTGGCTATGGCCAAAGGGGTCAAACATTTTGTACAAGAGTTGTGTGTGGGAAAAGCAATGAGAGGCAAGAATGATAAGAAAGAAGTGAAGTAGAAAGAAAGAAAAATCCCAAGTAGTTGGGCTTGGAAACTGGGACGGAGGCAGGGAGCAACACATTTTTACAGAAGACAGAACAGCTCTGTTTTGTGGGCAACAGGAACTGTAGCACCCACTGCCCCACAAAGGACTTTGAAAGTCCTTGTTTCTTTCAGCATCTTGTCTGGGTATAAAATATTCTTGGGTATCTCAAGAGCTTCTGAAGGTGGCACCAGTTTGCCTTAGTGCATCAACCATTACAAATTTAGCACTCAGGATGGAAGGAGGGAAAGGATACTGCATACTAAGTCAGGCCATAATAAGTGCATTGCAACGGAATATCAGGGGCTGTAAAATACATACAAACAAGCAACTGAACAAAATTCTAATTACTTTAAAGAAGTCATCTTAGAATACGGAATCTAAAGTTCCTTAAGTCAGGCAGAAGGTAGCAGCATGAGAAACCTATCTTTTCTTCATAAAAAATGTTTTTAAAATGCAGCCAAGCAAGGCAGACTTGGCAGATATGTATTAAAAGTAGGCAGGTACAAGGGGCTGTGGGGAGACAGTTCTCCAAGGGTCTCGTGCATTTCCTATGTCAGACCCACTGACAGATTTTGCTTAGGACTATCTTTTCAGAGATGTTTGTGCAGCACACAACCTTGAAAGACAAAGAGTACCTCCCCCTAGGACAAAGAGTAGATTTGTTTGCTGCTCTGTATAATAAAGACAGTATCTCCCCATGAGGCAAAGTTTGGACAGATTTGCTTACAATGTGATAAAAAATTATGTTCCTTAAGTTCAGCCTTCTCAGCTATAGTGCAAACCTACTGTGTGTATAGCATCCACCTGGGCCCATCTGCGCAATGGTCCTGTGGGACTTGAAGGGCAAAGGACACCAACATGCAGGAAGCTCATGCTGCTTGCTGTTTCTTAAATAATAAAGTCCTTTGTCTCTGACCCATGAGTCTCCTGACTTCTCCCAGCATCCATTAAACTGTGGTAGCTAATCCATTATAGTTCTTGCCAGGGAATGGAACCAGACCAAAGTATTCAAAAAAAATCAATTCGGCAAGTAGAACTGTATGCCATTTTGGGAGAATACAGTAACAGTTGGTCGACAATTAGCATCAAAAAGTCCAACATGAGCCCTGGCTGGTATGGCTCAGTGGACTGAGTGCTGGCCTGAGAACCAAAGGGTCACCAGTTCGATTCCCAGTCAGGGCACATGCCTGAGTTGCAGGCCAGGTATCCAGTAGGGGGCATGTGAGAGGCAACCACACATTGATGTTTCTCTCCCTCTCTTTCTCCCTTCCTTTGTCTCTAAAAATAAATAAATAAAATCTAAAAAATAATATCATCCCTGCCCCCCAAAAAAACCTTTAAAAAAAAGTCCAACACGACAGAAACTAGACTTTTGGTGGTGAGCACACAAAAGAGTATACAGATGTTGAATTACAATGTTGTACACCTGAAAATTTTATGATGTTATTAACCAATGTTACCCTATAGATTTAATTTTTTAAAAACCCAACATGAAGTAAAAGGACATCCAGACAGCAAGACAGAATCCATCTACAGAAAATTCAGAAATAGCAAGCATACAGAAATTCAGACCAATTGGTACTAGGTTAGTCTGTCAGCAAAGAGCAGGCTGCTACAATACAAAGTTGGGGTTCGGAAGCAGAATTAACTCGGGTGGAGAGAGGAAAAGCAAAAGCAAAGCATAGCCTTACTCTCTTTTTTTAAATCATCACCCGAGGATATGTTCATAGGCTTGAGAGAGAGAGAGAGAGAAAGAGAGGGAGAGAGAGGGAGAGAAACATCAATGTGAGAGAAAACATTGATTGGTTGCCTCCTGCATGCGCCCCAACCTTAATGCCTAGGGATTAAGCCCACAGCCTAGGCATGTGCCCTGACAGGGAATTGAATCTGCAACCTTCAACGAACAGAGCCACCCCGCTAGGGCCAGAGCCTCCCTCTCTCTCTTTTGTTTAATGTACCCATTTTTTTCCATCACCATTTTATCACCCCCTATACCCTCTTCTACCTCTACCCACCCCCCAGAGCCTCACTCTTAGAAGGACTGGAGTATCAGTCAGGCTACAAAATCTGTACTTGGCTAAGAGAATAAAAAGAAAATTCATATACTAGAATGAGGGCAGGTGATCTTATGTAGCAACAGTAAGTACTATGATGCCGGGTGCTAAGTTGTACAATTACACAGATCCTTAATTCCCTTCTATCTAACATCAGAATTTACTGTGGAGGGTGAGGTAGGCAGGTGGGATTCCAGTGGACTTAGTGGGGGAAGAAGGGACTTCAAGTCTGGGGTCAAGACAGGGTTAGTTCGAAAAAACATGCTAAAAATCACACAGATTCATGTCAGTGAGACAGAATGATGGTCTCTTCACCTTATATCATTACAAATGTCTTGAAGGCTAGCAATTAAGTTATTTTCAGAGTCTGAGTCACACAGGCTGTTAAATAACATCATACCCTGCCATATCTAAGTAAGAGCACGTAGACTTTATTTTATGTGAGATGTTCTCAGTAAAAAGCTACCTGGCACATAATGTTAATGGAAAAGCTAAAATGCTTTCATGAGCAAATAAAATTACATAAGATTAGGTATTTTCCTAAAAGGTAGATTTGACATTTAAAACTAAGATACAGCAGTAGAAAGCTGGGTAAAGAAAATAAAAACATTCTGCGGCTTTTTCTACAAGCTTCGTTTTGAGTACACATAATCCCCTAAACGGTTTCCTCAAACTACTGCTCTTTGGAAAGACACATCCACCCCTGAAAGGGTAGTACAATAAGGACAGCGTTTTGCCTGTGTAAATAGAGAGGGCTGCTATAAAACAAAGCCTCTGGAGATGGAAGTGTTTCATCCTTTGCCTTAACTTCAACACCTTGCTTCTGAATCAGTTCTGTTATGTCTGTTTCTTTCCTTTGTACTGCATTACATTGCTAGAGAGGATACATTTCTCTCTAACAATTCTTTCCTTTGATCTGTTTGTACTTGGCAACATGATTAACTGTGCTTCGATCTGTTTCTCTGGCTGCCATTAGTTACCAAGTCTTCTTCCATTTCTCCTCATTTTTAATTCTCTTCTCGTATTTTGCTCTTCCTTCTTTTTCTACCTAATCGAAGACTGTAAGGCAACATGGTACAAAAACAAAAGGAACTCCAGTAATTACAACCAGTCATAGCTGCCTGCCACAAAGTACACTTCTGCAACAGGCTGTTGCCTACTGATTGCTTTCATCAGCAGTCAATTTTATATTTATTTATTTATTTGCACACACACACACGTCTTTTGCTGTACTTATCAGTCAAAATTTCAGCCCTGGCTCAATGATCCTATCTGCCCTTTCCACTCTTAAATCCAAAACACACCATTAGTATATATTAGAAATAAGATCAAAAAGGACTCATGGACATGGTCAACAGTCTGATGATTGTGGCGGGGAAGCAGATACAAGGGGAATAAGTGGAAATTGAAAAAAAATACAATAAACATTTTTTTTAAAGAAGTAAGATGAGACCAACATTGCCTAGGACCTTTAGCCAGTCCCAGCACCAAAACACCTTGTGCCAAAGGACTGCCTAACCATGTCCACCATGCTGTTATCCTTGGGCACTGATCAAAGCGCATGCTGCCCCCCTGTCCTCAAGTTAAAGTCCTATTCACTAGCCCTTCCTATTCTCAACCCCACCTCCTCCTTTTCGCTTTCTTACTCCTGTTTCTGCCTTATTGACTCCACCTCCCATCCCAACCCTTCCCGATACCCGCACATCTTGCACAGAGTGCTTTCTGAAATAAACCTGGCTCTGCCTTGCGGGCAGTGCTACCTCTTCCCGCTCTCCACTGAGCCTCACCAGACTCTCCCTTCCCCATGTAAGGAACTAGGATCGCAGGCATTGGCACTCTCCAGACTCACTCATCAGCAGCTCT
>PVKM010030838.1:0-17098 GCA_004027735.1 Carollia perspicillata | reverse complement strand
CACGCATCTATAATCTTATGGCTTGAGTGAATTTTACTACCCTCATGCTGAATATTAACCAGAGCTCTCCTCCACATTTTCTGTTTGCAATATTTTAAAATAACATTTAAAGTTTTCCCCTTTGCAAGCCTATGGATGGACCTGGAGAACATTATGCTAAGTGAAATAAGCCAGGCAGAGAAAGAAAAATAACATATGATTTCACTCATATGTAGAATCGAATGAACAAACGGAACTAACAAGCAAAATAGAGACAGACTCATAGAGAACAGGATGACAGCTATGGGAGAGGAGGGGAGGTGGGGAGGGATTGACAAAAAGAAACCAGGACTCAGGGACATGGACAACAGTGTGGTGATTGCTGAGGGAGGAGGTAGCAGGGGACTAAATGGAAATGAAGAAAATACAATAAAATAATGCATGGCTCAAAAAGAAAATAGCATTTGATAAAAAGGAGGTTATCAGGTGAACAGGTCTCAATTTGTATTGAATTAAGGTTTTCTGGATGCTATAGAAAGCATAAAAGTATATAGTTGTTTTAAAGAAATTTTTAGCAAATATCTTTAATATTAAGGAGACTACTAATGCTTGCCAATTATAGAAAAATGATTCAATTTAACAACCCTTACACTTAAGTACTCTCAGCAACAAAACATTCACTATTAAGAAAATGCATAAAAACAAAAAATAAACAACCATCAGAACACAGCAACAATAAGTCCTCAATACACTCATAAGAAAAATACATGGGGTTGAGAAAATGAAGAAGGAAAATGACAAAATATACCTTGATATAGAATATGTGGAGAGTAAATAATGACTAGAAATTAGCTGTTTCTCTCACCTGAGGGCACTCTCCTATTAAGACAAATTTTAGGCAAAATTTCACTCAAAAACGACACTTCACACCATGGTTGGATTGGCTTATTTGGTCGGAGCGCCAGCCTGTAAACAGAAAGGTCGTGAGTTCAATACCTGATCAGGGCACATGCTTACGTTGCAGGTTTGCTACCTCCCACCCCCAGACAGGGTTTGTTCAAGAGGCAACTGATGGATGTTTCTCACACATCAGTGTTTTTCTCCCTCTCTTCCACTCTCTCTGAAATCAATAAGCATGTTCTTGGGTGAGGATAAAGAAAATTCTCATACTTTAGTCTACGCAAGTAGTCATTGTATGTTTTCATGGTAACACTTTAATATAATAGTTATTTTTATATTTTAATAATATTTTATTGTTTCAATACAGCATAAGCATCTTCAAAAAAGTGTCAGATTTAATTTTTCTGCAAGGTATCCATTGTATAACTTGGACCATGGTAGATCATCAATAAACAATTGATGAACATAGTGCATAAATCCGCAACCAATATAGAGAAAGGTCCTCAATTTAATGTATTTTTCACTGAACTGACCACATCTACCCTAAGAAAAATTAATAGTTAACTTGCTTCTTTCCATATGGAAATTTCTCATTATGTTAGTATTTATTCCATTCCCATTTTATTACACTCTACGCTACGCCATTCATTACCATTGTTTTATTTATCCTAAAAAGAAACATTATTTTAAACTGTCCATGGTATAATTTAAAATATACTTCCTGCGCGTATGTTCATTGAGTTGGTGTCATTCCCAGTTGGTTTAAAACCTGGAACACTATACAGCCTAAAAAGAAGGAAATCTTACCTTTTGCAATAATAGCATGGATGGACCTGGAGATCATTATGCTAAGTAAAATAAGCCAGCCAGAGAAAGACACATATCATATGATTTCCCTTGTAGGTGGAATCTTTGAACAAAATAAACTGATGAACGAAATAGAAACAGAGGCATGGATACATGGAACAGACTGACAGCTCTGAGAGGGGAGGCGGGACGGGGGGATGGATTAAAGAAGATGAAGGGATCAGCCAGTGAATTTATATGCATGACACATAGACAGAGACAACAGTGTGGTAATGGCCAGAGGGAAGAGGGGATGGGGGTTGGGTGGAGGTAAGCAAAGGGAGGCAAATGGGGAGTTCTGTAATAGCGTCAACAATAAAATAAAGTTAAAAAAATTTGGTACATGGAAAAGGGTGTGGACCTCCTAAAAGTACCAATATTTAGGGGATTGTGTCCATACTTTAAAGAAGAGGTAAAGAGTGAACTTGAGAAATGGAATATATGAAGAAGGAGTAACTCTTCATGGTCACAACTCAAGGCTGTAAGGTTTGATGACACCATACCGTGCATGGAGGTTGCAAGCTCGGAACTTCCAGTTGTGACAGGCTTTGAATGTTAAAGTCGAGAATTATGTGCCCTCACACGTTATGCTCCACAGATGTTTGGCCTTGGAACGTTTCCTGCTTCTTGTGGGGGTCTTACTCCGCAGGCTAAGGGCACGTTTCATGCTAACATGTCGAAATCTCTCTGCACCAGTTTCAGCCTAAGGACCTGTGCACCAGGAGCCTTGGCTGCAGAGGGGAGACCGAGTGAAAGGATGCCAGACATGAGCCTTAAGCACTTCAGCTTTCATTTTTCTACTGGGTGGAAAATATATGTTATATAATGATTTTGATAAAATTAAGAATAAATATTATGTGATTTAGTATTGTTATTATTCCAGTAAAACTTTTTTCACTGTTTTTTAATTAAAAGAGGTAAATGTAAAGGTAAATTGCCCTTTATGACAAATTTATGTGTACATATAGCTCCTTCTTTGTGTTTGCAAACATTTGTTCAGTATAGGGTAGGATTCCCCTGTCTAAACTGTCCATGATTAGAAGATTTACTATCTGAATTACTAATTTTAAATGATACTAAGTTCATAGCCCATGAAAAGTTCCCTGGTGATAGAGAAATTTTAGAAGCAAGTTAGATAGAAAGGCAAAGTCACATTTTAATATAAACTGTTTAGAAAAATCTATATTATAGATATTATATTTTCTGGCAATCGAGTTGACTATATTTGAAGCAACACTCAAACAGTGGTTTAAATTTAGATGTGTTTATATTTGGCAATAAACAGATTTCTATAAACTGGACTTGATTAAATAGTTATAAAAATAACTTCCCATAAAATCAGTCATTTTATTTTAATCATGATCTGTAAGCTCACTCTGGAGAAAATATCTGACTATCAATCATCATTTCTTAGCCATTACTTAGAAAATAAATTCATGTTGTGGATTTAAGTGCTTCCCAGAAAATGCAATTTTAAAGTCCTTAAAAAGCGTATGGTTTTAGGAAAATAAAGGGCTTTGGATGAACTGTAACCAAAAATATAAACTATTACTTTGTAAAATAAAATGAATTCACATGTAAGATTTCGTGTCATAAAATCTGATTTTAAAAATTCTCTGAAAAATATTACAACATATTTTGACTGAAGTAAAAATTTAAATCTCCCAGGTGTAGTTTGTTTTTTTACATTATTTTTTTATTTATTCACTCACCGTGGCTACTTCCATTCAACTCTTCGCACCTGAAGGTGAAACACAGCCAGCATCTGCGATATTTGGCACGTTCTTCATAGGAGAAAAGAGAAAGTAAAGGTCTGACTTTCGCTGACCTTAAATTATAGATTTCATGAATAACAGCAAATACCCATGCCATCTTTTTGTTTTCCTTGGTCTGTTTTAATCTCAGTGATGCTCGCTTTCATAGGACTTGTAAAGGTGAGCTGGGTTTATGTTTAAAAGGAAATTATTTTGCTGGTGCTTCAGAATCCATTGGCTGACCTAACTGTAATAAACTGTATCATATCTTTTATGATTACTTATACTACATGACTAAATAATGTCCTCATCTTATATCCCCGAACTGTTTTTGTAATCATGTCTGCTTTTGTAAGTTTTATCTAAGACTAATGGGCTGCAATGTGAGTTATGAGCTATTGATGGAGGCTCTTGCTATAATATGATACTTAACTTGTTTGCTACAAAGGTTACATGAGATGTGAATATCATAAGAATATGAACACATGAATACATTACTATTGACTAATAATCTTGGTCTCTTTTCTGATTGAGTATAGAAAAAAAACCTCATATATGAATAATCAAGCTTATAAGTATTACCCATCCATAAAAACAATTTTAGAAAATAAATGCAGTTTAATTGTATCAAATGAAAAACATGTAATTTATGTCATATATTTATAATTGTATACTATTCGTACTTATAAATTATATACTATTATATGCATCCTCTTCATTGTATACTAGTTGTATACTAGTATACTAGTATAAATTGTATACTATTTACAATTGTATACTAAGTGCAGAACTATTATTCATTTTTTCTTTTGCATCTCTGGTTTTTAGATGATTTGAAAAGTGGTATTTTTGTCAAATTTTGTATATTATTCAAAAACACATTTATTAAAGAGAAAGTAAAGATAGAAAAAGCACCTCATATATTAATAATCAAGTTTATAAGTATTACAAGATTAGGATAAAAATGGATAACAAATTTTTTTTCAAGGATGGAATCTTTAATTGTTATTCAAGTACAGTTTTCTGTCTTTTACTCCCATCCCAATCCACACACCCAGTTCTCCCCACCTCCCTCCCATTTCCACCCCCCTTAGTTTTTGGATAACAAATTTTAATCCCAAAACACGTAGTCACTCTTAGTAAAATCTGTACTATTACCAAGTTTAACCCCTGGAATGTCGTTGTACAGAACTTTCAGACCGAATTTGTAACTGACTGTAAAACTCAAATAGCACAACTAGAAACAGAAGATCCAATCAAAACTGCTGAATCTAACACTATGTTACCCTACAAAACAACGTACACGGTGAGGCAAAGTAGGTCTACAGTTGTTCATATGAAAAATAATACCGTAAGTAATATATAACAATACAAGAGTAAACTCTGTTTCACGTACTCATGACTGTAAACCTACTCTCACCACACCTTGTCTTTGTTTTGCAGAGGACTGCAGTTGAAGAGGATGTAAAGATACCTCGTTTTCAGAAAAAAAAAATTGGAAAGAAGCAGTAAGGGTAGTCCTTTAAAGTGCCAGGATATGGACTTTTCTGAAATGTGGTATGACATCTAAAGTCAGGAAGACATGAATAATGATTGAATCAATTTGTCCTGAAATTTTTCTATATAAAATTGATCACCATAGGAAATTCTTCTTTTGAATAAAAAACAAGCTGGGTAAATGTGTTACATGGTGGGAATAAACTTATTATGATTTAAAAACACATTCAATTTAAATATTCTTACCTATATAATTTCTTTTAAATTAATTTTAGCATCAAAGTAATGCATATAATATCTCATGGGAGGAGGTTATTCATGTATTTTCTCCTTTTGAAGACAGAGAGATACTTTACATATGTGTAATCATAGCATGAGCACATCATTTTTGTCCGTTTTAATTGCCTACAAAACGTTGTCAGATCCCTAAAATAAGAAAATGTGGCATTATGTCAATTAGAACCTCTAATCTTCACCTTCCTCTAGAGTTCAAATGATTTTATTTGTTGCTGAGGACAGCAACTACTAAAGAAAATTGGAAATATCCATCTACTTTACCTTTAACCTTGAGTTAGAACTATGCCAAATATATGAAATGATTATAAATTTAGGTGTTGCTTTAGCAACAGAATTTAAAAATTATTACATAATGGAATAATACTTGGCCATAAAAAGGGGGAAAGGAAATCTTGGTTTTTGTGACAGCAAGAACGAACCAGATTGTTATAGTAAGTGAAATAATCCAGTCAGAGAAAGACGAATAGCCTATGATCTCATTTATACGTGGAATCTAGTGAATAAGATAAGCTGATGCACAAAATAGAAACCAAGGCATGGATACATGGAACAGATGGACGGCTGTCAGAGGGGGAGTTAGTTTTGGGGGGCTGGATAAAAGGAGGTGAAGGGACTGAGCAAAAAGGAAATCACACATCTATATGGCATACATATGTGTATGTATACACATACCTATAGACACAGACAACAGTGTGGTGAAGCCAGAGGGAAAGGGGATAGAGCGGGTAGGCGGAGATGGGCAAAGGCAGGATAGTGGAGAAAGAAACTTTACTTGAGGTGGTAGGCCCATGATGCAGTGCGAGATGACGTTTTGTTGACTTCTCACTTAAAACCTATATGATTTTGTGAACCAGTGTCACCTCAATAAATTTAGTAAAAGAAAATATAATCACACCTAGTGAATTAACAGAAAAAAGAGTCTTAGAACAACTTATCATCATTCTCAGTGAGAGAGTATTGTTGCAAATTGTCAGTATTAACAATTATAGCTATATTCTAACCCTGCTTTATGGCACAATGGATTCTGTATTATTCATATTAAATTAAATATCTGTTTCAATGATAACTTTAAAATTCACTCAGTCATACTAGAAATAAGAATTATTATTAAATCTATTAAATATTGAATAAACAATCAGTACTCATAAAATAGCTACTGGAACTTTTGTTAAAATGGTGGGCAAGGAGGTCCGGTGCAGTCTGGAAAGTTACTCCGGTATTTTCTACAAGTTGCCCTTGACTGCCATTGGATTTACTCGAAGCAATAGATAAGTTGCCCATACCTTCAAATTTAAATGGTATGTTATTAAGGTATGTAGATAACAATCAATTTCAATTTATTTTCTAATTTGTCACCCATAAAAAAGCAAATAGACAACTGTGGAAATTCTGATTTGGATATTTTTAAAAAATCCATTCAGTAATTACAAAACCATAGGAAATATACTCCATTACATCAATTGTATCAGGGAAATAGAAACATGTGACCCCAGGAATCTCAAGAGGAACACATAGAAGGAGGAGATTTTCTCCCTCTCCTTCTCTTTTCTGTCTCTCGTTTAGACTAGGTCTGTCCAGAAGGTATCCAGCCATGTACTATGAGAAAAAGAGACATTTATTAAAGAAGAGACAAAAAACATTGTACTCGGGACAATGACGCCTCAGTCCCCTTCAATGTAGGTACCTTGGGACCTCACACAGTTCTCCCAGTTGCCATGAGATGCCCCCTCATATTTTCCTGAATCTCATTGATGGTCTGAAATCTCTTCCCTTTCAAAGGTGATTTTAGTTTTGGGAAAAAACAGAAGTCTCAGGGCACCAAATGTGGGCTGTAGGGGGGCCGAGTCACCTGGGCAATTTGATGTTTCACCAAAAAACTCTGCACAAGATGTGATACAAGAGTGGGTTTGTTGCAGTGAAGCTGCCAATCACCATTTTCCCATTGCTGCAGCTTTCTGAATCATTGGAATATTTTCCATGGAAGAATATTCAAGCTTAATGCAAAATTTGATGCAGATTTGTTGCTCTACTCTCTTAGTCATTTTGAATGCGACAGCCACACAGTACGCATGCTCATCAATGCTGTCTACTGTCTCCAGTGATTAGTACAGTGAAGTTGTCATTGTCCAGGCATGCACATTCCAGTCCATTCTCCTTGGCTGTCAAATTACACTGATGTCATGCAAACTGTTCTCATTATATAAACAATGGCTTCACTTTCGGGGGGACAGACCTTGTATATGCATATATAATGAAAACCTTAATCTACTTCTGATAATATTCAAGATCAAATAAGCCTGAATTAAAGTTAACATGATAGAAAATATAAGATCTTATATTTAAAAAATAAATATCCAGATTGCTTAAGGCAGAGATAAATATATACATTTTTATTTATGATGGTACTCAACAAAACATGAATAGATGTCAAAAGTGAAAGGAGACAGGGATGACTTAAGAAAACCCTCTTTTAGCTACTACTGTTATAACTCCTCTTAGGAGATGAAGAAGCCTATACCCAAACAGCATTGAAAGTATACTCTGAAAGGTTAAAATAAGGCTTTTGAATGTAAAACACAAAACTGGAAATACTTTTCTTTGACAATGAAAATTAATACAGCCAGAATAAGAGATGTTGTCAAGTTAATTGTTTCTAGATTTTCTATGTAAATTTTGCAATTGTTCACTCTTAAGTTTAAGATAATATTATTTAGAAATCAGTCATGACACTTACATTTTCATCATAAATTTTATTTTACCATGATTCAATGCCATCTTTTTAAATTCACATTTATTTGTGCCTTTTATTTTATCAGTACCACTACGCTGTATCTTGGTTACATTTTAAAATGTTCTGTATTTTTGTTTCAGATATTAGATTATTAAAACATTTACATTTGAGTTTTGATGTAATACTCGAATCTTTATGTTTTCATATGTTGATATAACTCATTCATATTAATTATAATGAATTGTAAGTTGAACCTTATTTCTCTCATCTATTTTGGCTTTCTATACTTTAAACCAAATTGGTTTTATCTCTTTTTTCACGGTGGATTTTATTGTATTTATTGACTTTTTATTTTCTCTCAAGATATTGTGGATATTTATACTATTTTTATTTTAAACACACACACGTGCAATCTTTCCTGCTAATAATGTCAAAACAATAATATGAGGTATTTACTTCTTCTTTCTACCCAATTATTTATTCAATATTTGCACTACAATAGGTTATTTCACATTCACGTCCTTTTTAGCTACCGCTTATGTTCATTTCCTTTTTATGACTTTTAATTCCCACCTAGACTTTCATTATCATGGCAGAAATGAACACTTATTAGTAAGTATGTTTTCATAGTTTCATTGACATATTTATTCTCTTGTCTTTTTTTTGTTTTTGATGTATTCAAAAATAAAATTTAAAAAATTCTAGGTAGATTAAATTTGTTTCTTTTAATCCTCACCTTAGGATATATTTATTGACTTTAGAGAGAGAAGGAGGAAGGGGGTGAGGGAGAGAGAGCACGGGTGCGCTCTAGAGAGAAACATTGGTGTGAGAGAAAAACACTGATCCGTTGCCTCCCCTAGGAACTCTGAGTGGGGATCAAAGCCACAGCTTAGTACGTGCCCTCATAGATCAAATACACAACTTTTTGTGTGTGTGTGTGGCATAGGATGAGGTTCCAACCAAGTGAGCCACCGGATCAGGGTGGGTAGATTAAATTTTGAGTATTTTTAAAGGAGATCTTATGGAAGTTTTATCTCCTCCATCAATATTTATATGCCATTTTATCTCTTTTGCTTTCACACAGGACTAATAAGACATGTAGTAAAAATTCTTGAATTGAAGTACCTTTTCCCTAAAATTTTATTTATTTTATATGTGCAATCATTTGGAAACAATAATGTTAAATCCCTACCCTACGTCATCATGAAAATCTTTTTTGTTTTTCTCTTACATACTTTAGTTACATTATTTGTTCTCAAAATATACTTAAGATATCAGAGTAGATACATCTTGGTAGATGTAAAAGTTTATAGACTTTTCTTGTTATTTAGACAGTGAAATATTAAGGACAATTTTCTTTTATCTTTTTTATTATTATATATTGCATCATACCGAATTCTCTAATTCCAAAATTTTTGTTTATAGTGCTCCTTTTTTATTATTTCCATTGCTTTTATTTTCTGTAACTGAGTTATCACTTTATCCTTAGCTAAAGGACATTAACATCTAATTTGAAGTGATAAGGTGTTATCAAAATGATACATGTAAACTTGTAAAAAGCAAGCATTTGGCCACATGAACATACTTGATAGGAAACTGAAGAACTCTTCAGAGTTGAGAAAATACTTGTCTGGCAACATGCAAAGAAGCAGCACAGTGCAGTTTGAGAAACCATTGTCAATAGAGTCAGGCAGCCTAGCAAATTTCCTGCGCATTACCAGCTACACGACCTCTGAAATGTTACTTACCTTTCTGTGCCTCTGTTTATTCAACTATGAATGGATATAATAGAACTCCCTACCAAATGGATAAAAATAGCTCAGGTTAATCTTTTTAGAACCATATAAAGGAAAGTAGATAAATCCCCCAATTAGAATAGGCATTTTCTCATTAAATATTTCTTGATGAAACTTTCTATTACATTCATCTTCTCATTGAATTATTTCATATTCTTTTATCTATATTATATATTGAAATACCTTGCATGCTAGACTTATTTTTCTCTGAATATTTCTTCTGAATATTATATTTTGAATATTATTTTCTCTGTAGGAGTTTTTTGTCTGTCTAAAAGTGCTGATACTCAAAGAAGAAAGAAATTTCCTCCTTTTTCACTCTAATAAATTTATATTATGTTTCTTTATAATATTATTTCATGATATTTAAAAATAATTGTGTAAATCAGAGAGTTTCAACTTTTTTCATCTCATGGCACACATAAATTAATTACTAAAATTCTGTGGCACACGAAATATATATATATATATATATACACATATATATGTATACATATATACATACACACACACATATATATGGCACCAATCTGACAAAAATAGGTATAGTTTTGATTTATTCACATAGGACACTATCATTGTGTTAGCTGTTGTCATTTTAAAAAAGTATTTGACAATATAAAGAAAAAGAGGTCAATTCCCCTGATGAAATAGTCAGGTATTGCGTGAAAAGAACTTATGCACCCCAATGTTCATAACAGCATTACTTACAATAGCCAAGTGGTGGAAACAGCTTAAGTGTCCATGAGTAAACAAATGGATCAAAAAATGGGTACATTTATACACTAGAATACAACATAGCAGAAAGAAAGAAGGAGCTCCTACCCTTCAGTACAACATGGACAGAACTGGAGAGCATTATGCTAAGTGAAATAAGCTAGGCAGTACAACACAAATACCGTATGGTCTCACCTATAGGTGGAACCTAATCTACAAAACAAACAAGTGAGCAAAATAGAATCAGAGACATGGAAATAAATAACAAACTGACAGTGACCAGAGGGGAGGAGGAAGGGGGTAATGGGAGTAAAGAAGGGGAAGGAGCAAGTCAAGGAACATGTATGGAGGACCCATGGGCACTGACAGCTGAGTGGGGATTGACTGTGAGGGAGAGGGGAGAGCAACAGGGGAAAATGCGGGACAACTGTAATTGAACAACAATTAAAAAAGAAAAAAACAAAAATATTCTTACAATACACAGTTGAAAATCACTGGCATAAGCAACAAAGAAATGATTGAAAAATTAAAAATGGCTCAAATATATATTAGATAAGATTAATAAAATAATAGCAAAAATTAGTAAGCATTTTTCCCCTCACTTCCTTTTTTAATGCTATATTTTTGTTCCTGTAATTATGTTAATCACACTACAAAATGCCGTTGCTGCCAGTCACGGGCACAGTGTAAACCAGGCCCTGCAAACAGTTCTGCTTTCCTTCTTCATTTTAGAGAATTATTTCCAAGAAATTTTTCATTAAAAAGTTGAAGCAGAATTCCTCATCTCAGTGTAATGAGTAATATCACTCTACAAAAAATCTTTTACATAAGTAAAAATAAAGTATACAATAGCTGTATCTATTTAAATTTTATGTTTTCCCAAGTGCAAAACACATCACTATGTGAAATAGAGACATGAGCTTTTGTTTTTATGAAGAATTGATCTAAACTCCATATCCTTAGCTGGATTCCTGTTGTATTTTCTTTGGCACTAATGTTTGGAAATGTGACAGAGTAGTTTTAAACTCAATATCTGATGGAAACTGTTGATGCCAAAGGGTTGACAATTTGAATTGACAAGGATCCCGCTAAAGAAGTCAAGAGTTAAAATTTCATAATTTTTAAAATAGAGTAACAAAAAAGAAAACCAAAATTTTTATATTTTCTTAAAAAAGTGATTGACAGAGTACTGCCCCATCCAATTATAAACCTGATATATATACATATACATATATATGTATATATATATATATATATATATATACATATATATATATAAAACAGACAGACAAGCTGGAAAGGGATCTAAAATTCTAAAATACTGGGTCCTAAAGGAAAAAAAAAGTTAACTAGATTACTTTCCAGAAACAAAGAATTTAAAATTATTGAGACCATGTGCCCTCCCAGCATTCTTTTTTCATGCTATGCTTCTGTTGCTGTTGTTATGCAAACATACTAGAAGAAGCTATTGCTGCCACTTGTGGACATAATGCAAATTAAAGTCAGACTCTGCAAATATTTATCTTTTTTTATCATTTTAGTAAATTATTTCCGAGAAGTTTTTTATAGAAAAGTTTAAACAGGATTTATCACCTGAATTTCATGATTATTATTGCTTTACAAAAACTCTTTGTATTAATCAAAATATAATATACACTAGTCATATTGTTATACTGCATATTGATGTCATTACTGTTGTAAATACTGTTACATTGTTGTAATAACTAGTGAGATCTACATTTTGCAAGTTGAAAGTTTCTAAGGGAAAGAGGATGATGAAAATAGTAGAGATGAAGTTTAGGAAGTGGAAGTGAGCAAACGATGGTTTTTGTTAAGTTGTTTGTTCTTTAGTGAAAAAGTTTGGGCAGTGGATAGCCTGGTGTAAGGTAAACATTTTAAATCTCTTTGGGATTTTTTTGTTTCTCCTTGTACCTCCTTTTTGAAAACTGTTGCCATTTTTTCTCCTGTTTTCTTCCTCAATGTTCTATTTATGCTGGTGTCTAAATATTTCATTTAGAATGTTTCCAGGTTAAATTAAAATTTTATTTTAGGAATCTGGTAAAAATGATTTTATCAAGGCTATAACACTGAGTTTAAAATATTAAATAAACAGTATAAAATGTAAGTCAAATCATATAATTACTGGGAAGTCACATGATAAATATAAACAAAAGAACATTTTACAATACAAAATAGTTTTATTGCACTGTAATTTTTTCACTTTTAAAGTATATTTTATTTATTATGCTGTTACAGTTTTCTCCCCTTTGTTTCCCTCCACCCTGCACCCCCTTCCCACCAGCATTCTTCCCCTTAATTCATGTTCATGGGTTGTACATATAAGTAAGTTCTTTGGCTTCTCCATTTCCCACACTATTCTTAACCTTCCCCTGTCTATTTTGTACCTACCAATTACTCTTCTTATTCCCTGTACCTTTCCCCCCACTCACCCACTCCCTCCCCCTGCTGATTATTCTCCCTGTGATCTCCATTTCTGTGAATCTGTTCTTGTTCTAGTTGCTTGCCTAGGTTGTTTTTGTTTTTTCAGGTTCAGTTGTTGATAGTTGTGAGTCTGTTGTCATTTTACTGTTGTGTAGACTTTGATGTTAAACAACATGTTATGAATGTTATAGATTCTGAAATCTTTAATGATGTAAATATTTTTCTCTTTAATTTGACAGCTGTACTCAGCTGGCTGCTCTATGAGGACAAATTATTTTGATGAGGGTGGGGTGGGGTGGGTAGGAGGTCAAGGGATGGAGCAAAAATGAAAAAGGACTCATGGACGTGGACAACAGATTATGAATGCTGGGGAGATGGGGTACAAGGGGACTAAATGGTAATGAAAAATGTACAATAAAGAAATTATTAAATAAAAATAAAGGCATTAATAAGAATTATCAACTAATGAAACTAGTCATACCTTTAAAATGGATAAATAATATTTTGATACATTAAAATTTCCTTATTTAAAACTAAATTGAAAGTAAAATGAAGAGAATGAAGAGAGGGAGATAGTAACTGAACAATCTATTTAGTATGCTACTAATATTCTCAGCATGATATTTCCATCCTACTTTTCATATGGCTTCCCTGAACAACACAAGGTCTCAACATTTCTAAAGATCAGGAAAAAGAAATTATTTCATAAATTAGATGCCCACAAAAGTTAACTATTTTAGATTTGAGTGTTTGAAATATTATCAATTTTGAACAAAGAAGGAACTCTTTAACAATTATAAATTATTTTCTCTCTTTAATTCTGATTCACAATTTTTTAATTCAATGTTGAAGATGCACTGTCATAAAACCAGTCTATTCAGAAATGTTGCTGAGTCCTGGAAAAATTATGTTCAAACAGAAATTAATATGTAATTGAAATTAAAATCAAACTGCTTCTCTACCAACTGTGTCTCCCAGGTTCCAACCATGCTTCTTCAAGGTAGTCTTTCTTCTATTTTCTTATTACCAATTTTTTATCACATTATATGGCTGCTGACTAAAATTAAAATATAAATGCAATAAAACCTCAAAATCTTTTCATTAATAATGCTCCAATCCAAATTTTATTTAAATCATTCTATGCTAAAGACCACCTGTGTTAAAAAATAATTTAATCTCTAAATTCAAAGGATATATAGCCACCATTCTTTAACTATTTTCACATGAAAACTTAATGAAATATGTTGATTGCAAATTTCAGTAGGAAAAAACAGTTTTATATGCAAGGCAAATTACAGAGTCCTTTTAACTATAACATTTCGTTTGTAAGTTAAAGATGAAAAGAATCTGTAACCATTTTGCTGCTGGCCACACACAACCAACCAAATAGTCTATTCAGTTATTGAGCATTCATAGAAAGTCATTCTGTAAAGCTTATTGAAATATTTTCCTACCTATATTTTCTGTTTACCTTCATATGCATAGGAGTAATAATCATTCCATAATAATTATTTTAATTTTATTCTTAGACTAAAAATAAGACTGACACAGAGACATTATTAAATATTTTCTCTATTATTCATGTTTAATATTTTACAAGATTTTGAAAATACTATTTATTATCTAATGAAAATATTGATGTGATAAATTTTAATTGACATTTTAGAAAATACTAAACAGTAAAAGCAAATAATAAAATAATAGTAATAGCATTTCCACAACACAGGTAAAATAATCAGTAACAGATTGCATTTCACAATTTGTTTTCTTTCCTTGGCAATCATTTGGAATGTAGTCAAGATTTTACTGCATGTGTTATTTTTATCCTGTTTTTATTTAGTAAAGATCCTTCTATCTCATTTTTCTCTCATTCTGTATTAGAGGGGAATTATTGTGTTACTTATCATTCACATTTTTACTTGTGATGTCATGAATGATAATGAATTATCAGGGAAGCAGTAACAACAGGGGTTATGGAATCAAATTCCTGCAATTTGAATCTAAACTATATGATTCATTAGTTGTGTTATCTGGACAACTAATCTAATATCGCTTAAGGTTTTTTATTTTAGATTATGCAAAATAGCATTATTCACTGCATATCAGTCTTTTGAGGATTAAAATAATCCATTCAAAGTCCTTAGTAGACAGCAAAGTTTTAATAATTTTTAGCTATGTTTCTTTTTCTCTTTTTCCTACCTTTTGTCAATTATTACTGCTGCTACCATGACTACTCTGTAGTCAACAGCTTTTTACTAGTACAAGTATTAATGTTATCTTCAAATACCATCTCTAATATGATATTATAATGAGCCCAAGGAGTTAAATTTTGCCTGGCATAATGGTCTCCAAATTTATTCATGTGACAAATGGGATTTTCTTCCTTTTTAAAGGCTGAATAATATTTCAATTTGTGTATATACCACATTTTCTTCATCCATTTATGCATTAGTGGATATTTAGATTCTTTCTATATCTTAGTTATTGTGAATATTTGCTGAACAAACATGAAAGTGGCTGGGGGCTGAGGGGCTGGGGGCTGAGTTGGTTGGAACACTGGCCCATATGCCAAAAGTTCACATGTTCAATCCCTGGTCAGGGCATATACTTAGTAAGGGATCATAAGGGAAAAAAATGATCGATGTTTCTCTTTCTTTATCTCCCGCCTCCTCTCTCTCTAAAATCAATAAACATATCTTCAAGTGAGGATTTAATAAAACATGAAAGTGCAGATATGTCTTTAATATTCTGATTTTAATCCCTTGGATGTAGACCTATAAAGGAGTTTGCTGGATCATATGGTAGTTCTATCTTTAATTTTCTGAAAAACCTTCACACTGCTTTCCAAGGAGTCTGTATGAATTTGTATTTCCACTGACAGTAAACAGGAATTCCTTTTTCTTTTCATCCTCACCAACCCATCTTTTGTTTTTGCTTTTTGGTTCATTTAATAATAGCCATTCTACCTTATTTGAGGTATTAATTAAACAGTAGAAAGTTTCAGTTATGCAACATAAATAACTCCTAAACATGAATTGTACATTAATGCCTATAGTTAGCAATACAATTATATAATTAAAATTTTGCTTAGAGGATAGATCTTATGTTAATTGTTCAAAATGATAATAATAATCATACTAGCAGGAGAAAACTTTTGGAGGTGATAGATGTGTTTACAGCACAGTTTATGGTGATGGTTTCATGGATATGAAGATGTGTTAATCTCCAAAGTTATGAAGTTGTATATAGTAATTCTGTACAGCTGTTTGTTTGTTTTTAATCCTCACCTGAGGATATGTTCATCGATTTTAGAGAGAAAAGAAGAAAGAGAGTGAGAGAAACATCGATGTGAAAGAGAAACAAAGAATTTTTTAAAATAAATTAATTAAAATCTCCATCAGAGAAAACAAAATAAGAGTCAGATATGGGAGTCAGACAAATTTAAGATAAAATCTTTACTAGGCTTTTACTAACTGTGTGGGTTGGGAGAATTACTTAATCCTCTGAATCCCAAACTTTTCATTTCTAAACATGGAATAATTGATTCAGCTACGAAGCTGTCATTTTTTTCTTTTATTGATTCCAGAGAAAGGGCAAGTAGAGAGAAAGAGAGCGAGAGAATTATCTATCTGAGAGAAACACATCCATCGGTTGCCTCTTACACATGCCCAACTGGGGACCAAACCCACAACCTGGGCATGCGCCCTGACAGGATGAAACCTGCAACCTTTTCTTTGTGGGACGATGCCCAACCAACTGGGCCATGCTGGCCAGGGCCAAAGCTGTCTTTTTATTTGATGCCTACTATTTTCACTTGAAAAACCCCTGGCACATATCAGGCATCAGGTAAATATTAGTCTTGGTTTCCTCTCCCAATTTTCCCTTGTGTAATTTAAGTATTGAAATATAATTTTGTTGAAAGTTTATAGAATGATAATCAATTAATATCATAAGTTATGATTACAACATAGTGAGGAAAAAGAGGAATTGCTAAAGGCCCAGGTATTTTAAAAAGTAAGGGAAAGAAAAGAAGGGAACACTGAGAATATTGCTGATATTTTGAAATCATTTTTGACATTTCTATTTCTATTTCTTTTCCATATTTTTCATTGTTGCCTTAATTTTCCCCCAACCACTCC
>PVKM010030837.1:0-17003 GCA_004027735.1 Carollia perspicillata | reverse complement strand
GGGGGGGTCTCCTCCCACTTGAAACAAGCCCCGCAGATTTGAGGAGAATGCTTGGCAAACTAAAGAGGTTCTCCTAAAATACAGTCTAAAATCTCCTAAAAAGGCAGTCCCTCTCCAGACACTAAAAAACAGGATTCCGCTTACACGATGGATGTTTCAGAAGGCAGCTACTGTAGGCAGGAACGTGAACCTGGGCGCACACCCTTCTCTCCACACCCTCCCCTTTGTGTGAGGGACGCAGTCCAGGGTTGGGGCTCCTGGAACCCAGCTCCCTCTCCCCTGCCCACCCGGCCTGGCCGGGCCCCATTAGCGCACTGCTCGCGCCATCAACACTGTTGTTTTGGAATGTGCCAGTGATTCTAGTGGCAGGAACAGCAAGCTTTAAGCTCAGCAGAGAAACCAGCTGGAGAGGCAGCCTCATGAAATAATGAAATGCCAAACCAACCCCTACATCTTCTCCAGTCTCTCAGGTCACCTACCAGATTAGAAGGCCTGTTGCTACGGCAACCATATCTTGCAAGTGCCGGCTGAACTTCCCCATAATTTTTAACCCTTTAACTGGCTGGGGGAGGGCGATGTGCAAATGAGCCCCAATTCCCAGAGAGTTGTCCTCCTCTGAATGTACTTTTACAGATTAAAGCAAGGAAAAAGAAAAACAGTGGCCAGGGGGCAGGAAGGGGGTTGGAGCGGGGAGGGCCCCCAGTTAAGCAAACAGACAGTCGGGGGAAAGGAAGCCCTGCACATGTCCACCTTCCCTTCCCACCGCCGTGCCGCCACCGTACTTGTTGGCTGTGCAGCAAACTTTTCACACACCTGGCAAACGGCCCGATGTGAGGAGCTGGAAAAAGGATGGGAATAAACAAAGGCAAGACAGGACTCTGCCTGCCCTCCCGGCCAGGCTCCGTGCCCTCGTGCTGCAGACTACTGCGGGCCCTTCTGTGGTAGGCAGAAGGCGGACGGGAGCCAGGCGGAGGGGGACAGATGGCCAGGCAAGCACTGGCACTTTCCAGTTGTCTGATGGGCGCCTGCTGCCAACCAAGCCCCCGCCTCCTTGCATCACCGCCCCCCCCAATCCCACACACTGCTCCTGGAAACCGCAGTGCGGGCTCTGAAGGGGCAGGACTCCATGCCAAAGGCTGGTGCTGGGGGAGCCGACCTCTCCCAGCCCGTGCTCCCCCGACATGTGCAGGTCACGGGCGAGGGAGACCACTCCCTAAACTGCGCAGGCCACTTGCTCTCTCCATGTCAGAGCAGAAGTCTTCCCCCACCAGCCCTCACCAATCAACTCTCTCTGTGCTCAGCAACCAGAGTTCATGGGGTCCTTCAAGAATAAATCTTCAAAACGACTTTCCTCAGCCTCTCAGATTTGACAGGAGAGACTTAATAAAACCACAGAGACAGAAGAACGCCCTCCGTGGCCTCAGCACTGGGAGCGAAGCCCCCTCACCTCATCCTACTTCTGCAGGGAGGTCACTGAGGGGAGGGCATGGGGCTCACCGGTGGCAGCAGAGGCTCCTGATCGACCGACCGACCAGCCAATAGGAGGCCTGTGTGACTTCCCCAGAAGACCAAGAAAAGTGCCTGGGAAAGAAAGAAGGGAAAACAGGAGAGAAAACTGGGCCTCCGCTTTGGCAAGAGAAAGTCAAAGGGGGCAGGGTGACGGGGAGGAAAAGAAAAACGCAGTAAAGGAGCGAGGGAGGCCTGGCAACGGGCGGCGGCAGCAGGCTGCAGGGGAAGCCGCCCCAGCCTCCCCAGAGGGCCCAGCCCAGTGCCGCCCAGGGCACTGGGTCGGCGAGGCTGCTGGGAGGCGCACACCTCACAGCCCCACTCCTGACAGAGGCTCCAGATTCCCTCTCGGGCATGAGGGGTGAGGGGGAATGGGGGCAGGATGGGCCAAATGGGGCGGACGGTGCTTCTGTAGGGCTCGGGGTGGGGGAGAGAGCAGGTGCCCTGCCAGTGTACGAGCATTCCTGGTAGGGAAAAGGGAGAGAAATTCAACCTCACACACCCCCAACCGCCTTATTTTCCCGCTGCCCGGACAGGCTGGCCACCCCCACCTCTCACCCGTGTAGGGGGACACCTTGGAGGAAATCCAGTCCAGTGAATTAAAGTCCCAATGTTCTCTTTGCCGAGTCATTAACAAGACATACCACAACGGCCCGGCGAGGAGTGACAATATTTATTAGCATGCTCACCCGTCACCCAGCCCTTCTGCACGTGGAGTGGTCAGTCGGGTTAAAAGGAGCTAAGGAGAGGCCTGTGGGCTGAGGGAGAGAGTGAGCGCAGGCCCTGTCCCCGGGGAGGGGGAGGGGGCAGCTTCGGTTGGAGTTGCATCATTGGGCTGCACTCTCAGCAGGCACCTGGGCCTGTGTTACTATGTGTGGGGCTCTGATGGAGGAGGCACGGTGGGCGAGCAACCGGCACTTAGAGAGCACCTCCTACACCATCCAGGCACAGGGGTGTCCTTGTATTAGGGTCTACTTCTTCCCCAACCTACTCGAGGGCAGGCAGGGCTGTGAACACAACTTTATATCCCTCTGCACTGTCCAGACAGGGCAGCGGATCCAACAACGCTTGCGAGATAAAACAGAACTTAATCCCCCAGATGGGTGGGTGGCCACCAAGCTCATCTACTGTTTGGTCTCATTTATCCCAAACCTTCATTCGACAAAGCTTTACTGGGCACTTACTTTGTGCCAAGCACCGTGCACACAAAAGTGATGACTAGCACACCTGTCTGCCCTCAAGGAGTACCTCTCACCTGGCAACTGAACACTGCACTCTCACAGTGCTCCATCCACCCGGTGCACGGCTGGCCCTCAGTATCTGACGGACGCACTGGACTCCTGGATTCGCAAAAGGCGTGCTCCTACGGCTCGGCCACTGTGCTCAGCTCAGGTGGAGAGGAAAGCAAGGGCAGGGTCTCGGGGCTTCTGTGCAAATCCCAGTAACTGCTGACAGTGCTGACCAACCAGAACATTCCGAAGCAATTCTGTAACTGCTGAACTACAGACCATTTTTCAGGGGCTGCAGCTGGTACCCTTGCTGCAGAGCAGAGAGAACTCCAGAACAAGAGACAAGAAGCCTGGCTTCCAGCCACAAAGACTAACTTAACCTGCTGTGTGACGGGAGAATGGGGACAGGTTGACTCCTACCCTCCAGCCCTCAGTTTCCCCTGCTGGAACACTAAGGGGACTGTCCAGTCGGATCTCTGAAGACATGCTAACACAGAACACGAAGAGAGCAGCACCACCCCGGCTGGACAGGGCTGTGGGAAGAAAGGGCACAACGGAGAGGATTCCAGGCAGAGTGGACACCTGCTGCTGCATCTCCCCCCACACTCTCCACGGCACAGAAATCCCACCCACGGCTCTGAATAATAACAGAAGTAACATTTAGGTAAGGTTAGGGATTAAGCTAAACCTCACTTAAGAGGCAGGGATGCTGGCATTTGGGAGCAGGAAACAGGCCTGGGAACGTACTTAATACCCACCGCAGAGCAAAGCGGATCACCGCCAGCTCCCGACTCGAGAGCATCTTCGGCTGCTGCGCCGTTCTCCCACTTGCGAACTCCGAACACTTCCACGGTGCCAGGCCAGACAGCGGGGGCTGGGGGTCAGTTTGAAAGCCACATTTTCAGAAGAAGATTGGCAAACCAGACGCCAGGCAAGATGCCTTCCAAAACAGAACAGGAGCTATTTTAAATGGAAACCCCCTGATGAAGGCGGAGGAGTTTTATGGGAAGAACAGAGAACATGAATGAGATGCTATAATTAACAGCCCCCAAAAAGCTGTCATAAGGAGAGGAAGTCCTTCCACTTGCTGGTGGTAATACCAAGAACACAGACTTACAACCATTCTAACTGCCCTAAAACTGGAATGTGCTGCCCTGCCAGGTAGTGAGTTCCCCGTCACTGGAGGTGAAGCGGAGGCTGTAGAGGGAACTTGGGCCAAGGAGACTCTCATGGGACTTTAGAGATTACCAACTGATAAAATGCTGACGGCAGAAATATACAAAGGGAAGTATTCAGGCCTTTCATATTTTAAAACAACTTTTCTTTAAAGAGAGAGAGACTTCTAAGGGAACATGAAAATATTTTGCCTGCCCCTAACCAACCTGCAGAGCGCTTTTTATAAACAGGTTTCCCATCATCTGGGTCGGACTCCACCCACCCTTCTTGAAGGCTGCAGAGGTCACCGTGTTTTTGTGGCAAAAGCTGCAGGTGGTGACTGAGCTGCTGGGTAAGTAAGAAAAGCTCCATTATGTAAAAACGCAAATGTTTACGGCGCTTCTGTGGAGCAGGAAACCAGAAAACAAGGTTGGGGGGCAGACCCCGAGGAAGGAATAAAGCGAGCAGGTCAGCATCCGTTGTCTCGTCGCGCTGCCCTCGTGGCACCCCGCCCAGTGTCACCCCGCCTGGCAGGCGGAGGATGATGGCCTAGCACAGACATTAGCCAACACGCACCACCTCCCTTGGAAAAATGTTCAGATCACACAGACCAGCGAGCAGCACGGAGATAAACCAGGACCTCCGCCTCTAGTGGGTTTCAGTAGGAACAGGGTGCGTTGTAACTGCCACGTCCTGCAGTGCTTGCTGAGTTCTCTGGACCTAGAACAGTCCCTGGCACATAACATGTGCTCAAGAAATACCTCTTACTTGTAGAAAGAATGGATCTTTAAAGTGAGTCAGCACACCAAGTATCTTTTCTCTTCGTTTTGGAATCAATTACATAACTTCTCCACCCTCCCGCCCCCACTAACTCACCCATCTCCTTTCATTCAGCTCAAAATATTAAAATATTACACGAAAATTATTTTGCATTTCCTGAGTCCATGATGGGATAAAGGAGGTTATCTACAAGCTTAGCACATAAAACTCTCAGTCTGAGCTCCACCAGGGTAGGAATTTTTATCTGTTTTGTCCACCACTTCATCCCCGACAATGCGGTGTAGCATGGGGACATGGCACGCACTCAGCAAGTATCTAAAGAATCAGCAAACTCATTCGCTGTATGACAGTGGCAAGTCACTCGTCTCTCCAGGCCATCTTTTCTCAACTGTAAAATGACAGTCCTAGAGAGGCTCAGGGTCTCCAGCAAGTTCTATGTGTTTGAAAGTCCGTGACTCAGGTAAGCCGGCCTAGGAATGGCTTCAATCAGAGAAAGTCTGCCTGGGGGCCCCCAGGTGTTTCCACCAAGGAGGAAGCTAGGAGGCAGTGTGGTACCATAGAAAAGCACAGGCTTCAAAGCCCAAAGGTTTGTCTCAGCTCATCTCAGGACACCGGCAGGACCTTGAGGATGCCACCGAATCTCCTGAGCCCCAATGTCCTCATCTGCAAAGCGCGAACCATGCCTGGCTCACTCCCCAGTGTGCAGCCTGGATTATGTGATAATGCATGGAGAAGCACGTTGTAGGGGTCAGGGTCAGCAGTGATACTGACCAGGTTAGTAGCAGGTTTGGGTTAGAGTGATTGCGAGTCACTTCCAGCGTTGAACCTTACAGCTATTTCTATCCACGATGGGCAATGCCAATTCAAGACAAAGTATAATCAAGACCAGATCACAAAACCACATCACGCAAAGATTTGCGATCTGTAACTTGGTTCACGTTGAGCTTTTCGCTCCTTTCTCAGGAGAATGGACAGAGATTTAGAGCAGGGAAGGGAATGTATCAGGAAAATTGGGCCCCGGCCAGGTAGCTCAGTTGATTAGAGCGTCATCCCAACGTGCCAAGGTTGTGGGTTCGATCTCTGTTCAGGGCACATACAAGAATCGACAAATGCATGCATAACTAAGTGGAACAACAAATTGACGTCTCTCTCTCCCCTCCCCTCCCTTCCTCTCTCTTTATAAAATCAATTAAAAAAAGAAAGAAATATTGGGAAAAACTGAACACCCCTAAAAGGAAGAAAGGAGCCCTTCCAAGGCTGCAACTCCACCCCACCCTGATGGCCTGCATGGGACAAGCAGGAAAATGCTGGCCCCAGTGAAACAGGACCCCCCGGACGGGGCAGCGTTCAAGCGCCCCTGGGATAGCTACAGGCCTGAGCACGGCCTCGCAGAGGAGGTGTGAAGCCTCCCTCCTCCCCACGGCCAGGAGAACGAGCAAGGCCGCCATCAGTGGTGTATGTGGACACAGCATCCATGAGCAGCAGCAGTGACAGCCAAAGTCAAGACGAGTGGCCTTTCTGGACACACCAGATGCATCCAGGCCCCCTACACACACCACAAAGGTACTGCCGGGCAACATGCATTATCATTAAAAGGGTGAAAGGCCTCATTTTTAACTCTCTCTGACTGGCCTTCCAACCCCAGGAGTTCTCCCTTCCTCATTAAAATGGGGTGCAACCAGAAGGTCTCCTGAGAAGAGAAGGGACATAATTAAAATTTCAGGGAAAAGAGGGGGTCAAGGCCTTACAGAAGCCTTGGGTGGCTTCAGGCAAAATTGAGAATTTACCTCTCATTCCTAGCCTGGCGTCTCATTTAATTATCTGCGTCCAGCTTTTCATCTCGGCGGTATAGACAAGCAGAGGTGACCACAAATAAATACATCCATGCGAATACCAGAGCAAGAAAAAACTCGGTCCCTTTCCTCACTTTCATTAGTTCCTCCCTGGAGCAGGAGCTCCCGAGTGTGCTGGGTGACTGCTGCCGGAACTGCACTCCTGGACGGGCCCTGGTACCAGGTAGGCACTCAGTCAAGAACTTCCTCGCGTTTGCCAAACAGTGCTCGTCTGCAGAGCAGACTCTCTCCAACGGCCCAAAACAGCCTGGCGACAGGTGGGGGCCCCCAGGTGCCACTTTGTGAGGGACTGACTTCCCTAACAAAGGGAGAATGCCACCTGTGCTCGGGTGCCCATTAGGGCTTCCAACAGTGGCTGTCCGCTTTGTGAGGACCTCAGTGGGTGGAAGCCTGCCCCTACACAACTCCTCCAGGTGGCCCCTACGCAGGCACACGGGAGAAGTTTTTCCGCCAGGAAGGTACAGCCTACAGTGTATTTCCCACTCGGTAAGATCCTGGCCTTCAGAGCTACAGGCCCCCAAAGCTAACTCTTTTCAGACCAGGTAGTTGGGTTTTATTTATTTAAGTTCTAGTTTATCTTTTAAGCTGTCCAAATATTTGTCAGAGCACCTCCGCCACAGTCTCAGCTGCCCTGGGGGTTAGTTCTGCTTTCAGTGGTGGATTTTCCCCCCTCATTCTCTCCCCCAGATAATGCCAAGGCCTCACACTGGTAAGAGCTGTATACTTCACAGGTGTAATCCTCTGACCGGCTGGGGGTGGTGGGACAGAGCGGATCGCCTTGAAGCAGGTCTGCATAGCACACTGTTGTGTTTTATTTAGATTACATATTTACATGGAGAGTCTTGGACAGCGGGGTGTAACATAATCCCCTCAGCCACCTGGGTCGGGCTGCACCACTCTCCCAGCGCGTTCCTGGGAAGGGAGGCACCAGGCCTCAGGAAGCCCACTCTAGCACAGTGCCCCTGAGCGCCCAGAACTGTTTGCTGAGTCACATCTTGGTTTCCAAGGGCAAATGATGAAGACACTTTGCTTATTGCAGCCAGATGAGATTTCCAATCCAGAACTGCAAACCTCCTAACTGCATCCTGACTTGTCCTGCTCATCCGGGAAGTGGGACAAGTGTTCCCTTCTCCCCAGCTCAGGGCAGGTAAGCCAGGGGAGGACACACCCCGCCATCAGCAATAATGTGAATGATGAGCATTTTTCGCTCAGGGGAGAAGTATTTACGCAAACTCAAAGAAATAAGAGACAATCTTGCTACCAAATCAGCCACCTGATGCCACATTGGACAGTCACAAAGGAGAGGGGAAACCTTTATTTATATTCCCTTCTCCCCTCTCAACGGTCTTCTCTGGCCCTCGCAGTAACAGCTTCTTTAAAAACCAAGAAGTTACATGTGATGGGGGAACACAGCATTATTGTCCCTGAAACCACCCTGCTCACCACCAGTTCTTTCTAATGTTAACGTAAAACCCCTACACTGACTAAAGCAAACAGGATTTGATTTTTCTTCTCCCACTAGAAAGGTATATCACCGGGGAAATACACAGAGAAAGGTATATTATTTGTTACAGAGTTTCCTTAATCAGACTTCACCTGGGATTTACCAAATCTCCCAAATCTTCGGGAGTAGAGTGATTTGCATAGAGCTAGCCATACCTGCTCTCCAGAGACTTCTGGAAGGGGCAACTCCCTCGAGGTGTTATCAGATGGGGAAACACAGGGGAAAGACCAGGTTCCTGGCAAGGGTGGGCCTCAGAAGGGTTCAAGTGTTGGTCTCTATCTCAAATAAGAACTTCTTTTCTGCAGACCAGGCTGGTGCATGAGAAGACGTTATAATATCCAAAGAGAACACTCTAGAGGTGGAATTGATAACTGAGGTCCCAGAGCCAAACCCCACCCACTGCCTGTATTTGTAAATAAAGTTTTATTGGAACACAGGCACACCCATTCGTCTCTGTATTGCCCATGCCTGCTTTTGTGCTATGAAGGCAGAGCTGAGTAGCTGCAACAGAGACCACACAACTCACAAAGCCTACATAAAATATTTACTATCTGGCCCTGGCTGGTGTAGCTCAGTGGACTGAGTGTGGGCCTTCGAACCAAAGGATCACGGTTCGATTCCCAGTCAGGGCACATGCCTGGGTTGCAGGCCAGTTCCCAGCAGGGGATGCACAAGAGGAAACCATACATTGATATTTCTCTCTCTCTCTCCTTCCCTTCCCCTCTAAAGAAAAAAATCTTTAAAAAAAAAACATATTCACTATCTGGCCCTCTACAAAACTCCAGAGTCAAATGCATTCCACTATAAAGGGTGCAGTGACAGATGGGTTACAAAGAATGAAGACAGCCAGTCCAGCGCGCCTCCACTTCAGAGATGGAGAAACTGAGGCCTAGAAAGGAGAAAGTGACCTGTCAGGGTCAGACTACCAGAAAGACCTCTTACCACAAAGTAAAGGGAGAGGCTTCTCACAACACAACACAACACCAGTAGCAGAGAAAAATATAAATAGAAAGTTAAATCCTACAAACAAATATTAGTGCTGGGCCCAAGTTTAAACATCAAAAATGTGAGAAACGGGCAGGGAGGAGGAGGACATAGGATGGTCTAGACAAATTCATATCCAAAGCACAGACTATTTTAAGCCCTTTAGAAATACCCCTTCCAGCCCTGGCTGGTGTAGGTCAGTGGATTGAGCACAGGCCTGTGAACCAAAGGATTGAGGTTCGATTCCCAGTCAGGGCACATGCCTGGGTTGCAGGCCAGTTCCCAGCAGGGGACACATGAGAGGCAACCATACATTGATATTTCTCTCCCTCTCTCCATCCCTTCCCCTCTAAAGATACATAAATAAAATCTAAAAAAGAAAAAAGAAAAGAAAAGAAATACCCCTTCCACATACCCAAAAGTACACATCCCAATTACAAATCCTGGCCAGCCACTCCTCCTCTCTGCAACGATAGTGAACTTGGCAGGACTAAACCTGAACAGCCTTTCTTTACCAGTAGCCTGCAATTTCAGCTTTTCCTGGTTCTCACACTGCTCTGGCCTCAAGGAGGCCAAACTAGTGAGGTTTGTGCTCAACTTTAACAATCCAATAACTAAGACCTCTCCCCCAAAAATGCTCAGCACTTTCCCCAAAGCAGCAGTGGAAAACCAGGCTTGAGAGGGCAATGCAGACGGGGAGGGCCAGGCCTTCACAGAAGGAAGGAGCAGGAGAGTGCGTCAGAATCCACAGCCTCCATTTCCAGAGCTTTCCCTGAACCCTCTCTCTGGGGAAAACCCTGGACAATGTGAATGGTGCATGGAGATGAAGCAATATCACAAAGTTAAAATTAATTAGCTGGCATGTTGACAGAGGCTCCATTGTGCCGTGCAGTGAAGCAATCGTAGTGCAAGGGCATCACACATAATGTCGAAAGGCCCTTGGCAGCCACAGGTATGAGAGGTGAAGACATGCTCTGTCATGTCACCAACATGGTTCCCTGAAGATGCATGCTCGTGTGTGTATATGTAACGCTGGGAGTAAGACCAGTCTGGAGTTAGATTTAAATTACTTTCAAAAAAGCAACAGTGTGGTGGTGACTGCTGGGGTGGGAGGGTAATAAGGGGACAAACGCTAATAGACAAAAACTACCATAAAGATTTTTTTAAAAAGAAAAAAAGCAGTAACCAAAATATCGAACTACTACTAGAGCAGGGGTCCCCAACCTCCCGCTGTAGACTGGTACTGGTCCCACCCTGTTAGGAACCAGGCCTCACAGCAAGAGGGGAGCTTGAAAATAATGTGCTTGAATCATCCCGAAACCACCTCCCCCCACCCCAGTGGAAAAATTGTCTTTCACGAAGCTGATCCCTGGTGTCAAAAAGGTTGGGAACCACTGTGTTAGAGGACCTACAACGAAATACAACTGAAGAACTGAACAGCACAAAGCTTGCCTATAAATAAACCACCGAGTGGCCTGCAAGAGGAAGGCAGGCGGGCTGGGAGCTGGTGCTCACCACAGAGGACGCCAGGGAGGGCAGCTGCTCCCCCCTGGGACGCTAGGTGCTCCCTCGTCTGCCTACAATCACCCTACCCAGCCATGTCATGAACCACCACTCCCATTCGGCTGCACACAGCGATTTCCCAGCTCTGCCGACAGCGGCCTCATCCCCACCCCCACCCCACCTTGCTCACACTGGTTCCTCCACTCCTCCGCCCAGACTCGCCTTGAAATCTGGTGGGCTGTGCAACCTAGCCATTGGAAGGCCTACGCTCAAATCCTGGCTCCAACACTTACTAGCTGTGTGACCTTGGGCAGGTTGCTTAACCTCTTCTCCGCCTCAGTCCTCATCTAGGAAACTGTACTAGTTCTGACTTTACAGTTAATGGTGTGGGTTAAACGAGTTAGTTTACATGGAGCACTCAGAATACTGACTGCCTGGCACAAAGTCAGGACTAAACAAGTTAGCATCACTAAGGCCCACACTGCTCCTTCCTGGAGGGCACTTCCTCCGGAAAGCTGCCCTAATTCCCTCCATGGGCTCACTGCAGCTACCACCTCTCTGATGGCGTGTATAGTTTATTTATAGATTACTTCATATTTATGCAATTTTGTCCACACGACTGAGTTAGGCAGTACTGACCATATCCATTCCCGCATCCTGCAACATGGGAGCACAACCTCAGCAAACTCCAGAACTCTCCGTCGTGCCCTGTATGGGGCCATCACACGGTTATCTCGCAACCCTCTCGGCAAACCTGTGATACTCCAGACTGCTACCCCAGGAAGGCAGATGAGGAGCCGACCCTTGATCTCTCAAGGATGGGTGACCTACCCGAAATTACAGAGTGAGTTACTAGTAAACTGCTATTCAACTCGGGTTTATTGAGATTAAAGAAATCAGTAGGTAAATGATGGAGTTTCCAGTCAGAACTGAAACAGCTTTCAAGACAGATATTAATATACATAAATGCACAAAAACAGGTCTGGAAGGGCACCCTCCAACTGGTCAAATCTGGTTACGGCAAGAAAGAGGTCAGTGGGGGGTTGGGGGAAGGGGTTCGATTTATTTTTTCCTTTATATATCTTTATATTTTAGCAATGTTCAATATACAACATACTTAGATATTACTTATACAATTAAAAATAACAAGAAATGGCCCTGGCTGCTGTAGCTCAGTGGACTGAGTGCCAGCCTGTGAACCAAAAGGTCACCAGTTCAATTCCCGGTCAGGGAACCTGCGTGGGTTGCCAGCCAGGTCCACGACTGGCTGGCAGCGTGCAAGAAGCAACCGATTGATGTATCTTTCGTACATCAATGTGTCTCTCCCTCTCCTTCTCCCTCCCTTCCTCTCTAAAAAATAAATAAAATCTTTTTTGAAAAAAAGAATTATGTTAAACCCACCTCCCACAGAAGACCTTGAAACTATTCAGATTTAGTTCTAGTAAAACTTGAGAGGTGTTCTATCTTCCTGGACAAAAAGCATGCTAAGAACCAGCGTTGGAGCCGGACCGACTGAACTTCGAGTCCCAACACCATCCCTCTCCTTACAGCCCAGTGACACTGCTGAAGTCACTAAACCTCTCAAGAGACTTGAATTCCTTCTGCAGGAAGGGAATATGATCTTCTTTATTTACCCATGGGTTCTCATGAGTCTGACTTCAAGCAGCATGCAAAATTCTGATACAGCTGCGGCACACAGGCCAGAGTACGCCGCCTCCCCCTGGCTGTGAAGGGTTAATCCTGCTCTAGATCCACGAGTCAGTCCTTTTCTAAAATGATCTACTTGGGTAAAAAGAAAGTGGGAGAGGGGTTCAAAAAAAAATAATGTCATCAACCATGCCAGCCCATAAACCACCCCCCCGCCCCTAAAACTCCCCTTCTGAAACACCAGCCATTTAGGAGTCAGACAAGATTCAGACAATAAAAGCGGCGACAGAAACCTTACGAACACGGTCCCTGATGCCCCATTGTCTCTGTAGTCCAATCTGTGCCTCTCACACAAGGTTTCAGGAACATAAAAAAGCATTCAGATAAATGGGTCTTCACTACTGGGATCTTACATAGGGAAAACCATCTAAATCTAAATCAATTAATATGTGCTCAGTCCCCACAGGGCCCGCCACGGGAACCAACCACTGAAGGGGGAGAGGAGACAGAACGAGGGGCTGAGTCCCAGCCCTCCAGGGCCAGATGGGCAAGAGAAGGCAGCAGAGTCAATGTCAGGAGGCCCCGCTTTGACTTCCCAGGCACTGGTACCTAGGCCAAGGCTGCCTCTGCAGCCGACACCTTCCAACACTACTCAGCATAGTGCTTTTGCCAGGAAGCGAAACTTGGATTGTCCATAAAGCAGTGTGCTGACAGTTCTGATGGACTTGTGTTTTTAAAGCGTGCCATGTCTATATCATATGAGCCAACCATTCCACGCGGAAGGATACGCCTAAGCACACAAACATTTAGCCACCAAGGTGTCCGTGACTGTGTTGTTCACAACACGAGAAAACTGCAAACAATCGCGATGTTCCATAGTGGGGGACTGGGAGATTATGTGACATCCAAGAAGCAGAACACTTGGTGATCACTGAAAAAGATGAAATATACCTCATGACACAGAGGGCAGAGGTTTACGGGAGCCCTCCACCCAACACCAAAACAGGTGCTTAAAGGAGAAAGACGGACAGCTCTAGAGGATGGAGATACTAGGCTATCACCCAGGAAAAGGGACTTGTTCTTGGACTGCCAACTGGATCCACAGCCGCCCACACCTTGAGTGAGATCAGGCACCAGCTCACAACCCAATCGCCTCCTGGCCTGTAATGTTTCTGAAACCATTTTAGGATTCCTTAACCAGATGAGGTCCTATGATCAAAATAAGTTTGAGAATCACTCTATGTTATACTGTCTCCCCACCCCATACCTTACTCTACACCCCACTTCTGAGACCGACAATGCATCCTGATGCACTAAAAAATCTTGAGAAGCCCTACATTAAAGAAACTGCCTCAACCTGCATTTCCCACAGGCATCTGGCTGCAGACACTTGACTGAAACACGTCTGAACATCTCACTGAGCTGGGAATGTGGGCAGTCCAGAAAGCACTCTGGATGAGGCTGGGAGGCCTGGGGACCCCTGTGCCTCTCATTGACTGGGGGATCTGCGGTTCTTTTCTATTCCTGGGTACAACCTGTCCATCTGGGAGCCAAACTGATGAATCAGAGGGCGAAACTCTTGGGAGCCACAGAGGAGAGGGGGAATGGGGGCGGGGGTACTTAAAGATGGGAAGCTCGACGGGCAGGACTCTTGGCATCCCACTCCCCTTAAGCTAGCAGACAGCTCCGATTTGTCTGTTTTATTATTTGGACTTCCACGTAAGACTTCATTTAAAGAAAGGGTTTCCTTGCTTTTTAAAAAGAAAAAAAAGTTAAAAGCCACCAAAGGCTATGTCCTATAAAGTCGCTTCTAACCATTACTGTTGATTTTCTTTAAATCTGTATTTCATGCAGGAAAAAGTCCTCTCCAATGGGGAGGCCAAGCCAGGCTCCCTGGAAAAGCAAGGGTTTGAGCTGAACTCACTCCAAAAGGGGCTCCATGGATTTAAGGCTGGGGACGAACCAGGGAGCCTGGCTCTGGGCAGGAAGGCGGGGAGTGGGGGGTGAGCACTGCTGGTGGAGATGAGAGGGACCGTGCAAGTATGTGGACAGATGAAAGGCATCTTGAACACCAAGGTCAAGAATATCCACGTGGAGGCTGACAGTAAGAAAGCGGATGGTGTTTGAAGAACTGTGAGATCAGAACAAGAGAGCCACTAGTTAGGTGACCATGGCAGACCGTTTCTGTGGCTCAGCGTGGCGGAAAGACGGAGGTGAAGAAGTGCCACCACAGTCACCTGTGCTCGCGTCTGACTACAAGGGCACAGGCAGAAGTCAAGGTTCAGCTTGAACGAGGGCTTCAAACAACTTCCAGCTCAGCCCTGGTGTACGAAGATGCCCGAACATCACTGGCTACCCAGGCTTGCCAATCAGTCTGAGAACGCGATCCTGTCCCTCCAGCTGAGATGGGATTCCCAGGGATCGCACACCCAACAATCTGGACACGCACACGCCCTATCGCTCAGAATACCCAGGTCCTCTGAGGATACCATGTAGAGTCAAAGGTCATATCCCTGGAGAAATCCAAACTCCGAGTGGAACTCCGTCCAGGTGTCTAAAAGAGAAAGGCGTTTGTCCTTCCTTCTCTATGCTTCTTCCAACTGGAAGGATTCGATCGCCTTTTTGGCAATTCACTTGTCCCGCCGTCCATGCCCATCTGGCTCACTATCTGGCCCTCCAACTGGAGTGGCCCTCCCTCACCGCACACCTCACTGAGATTCCCCAGGGCTTTCTGGAGAGCTGGCAGCTGGCTCTGTCAGACAGGGATGGGGCTTCCGACTGGAATTCAGTGACACTCTGGATCCACCTTTCACTAACCTGGAGATCCAAACAACCAGGAAACTCACACATCACAGGCCAACGCCCAGCCTAGTACGTGACTCCGACCACAAGGAACGCAGCTTGCATGCCATGTTGTTCGCCTGTCAATGGCCGACTAGGATACAGTACTGAAAAGAACGCTGAACCCGGGTCAGAAGGAAGAGAGCTGTGTGATCGACTTTCAGGGTCTGCCGTGAGCAAGGCACGTGCATCCGCATGTGTGCTAAGCATCTGCCATCCGGCCTGTACCCCACGACTAGCCTCAGACTGGATGTTTAGCTTAACTTCAGCATATACAGGATGTGTGGCTTTGGAAAGTCACGAAAGCCACCTACCTGGCTTCCCATCAACAAAATGGAATGAAAGGCCTTGTCTAATGCTCCCCTGGGACTGCTGGAGGGTGACAACAAACCACGCACAGGACACTGTTCTATAAAGCGTCCAGTGTAGGGGATTATTATATTTAAGGGATCACAGTTCCTCTCCACAAGAGTGACCCTGAGGCACTGCATGATCCTGAAGCGGCTTCCAGATCAACGAAGAATTAGCACCAACCTGGTGGCTGCAAGTGGTGGCAGCACGAGTCCATTCTACACCGAGGAAGAGCTCAGGGCCCGAGTCTCTGCTGTCACACGGAATAAAGGACCAGAGGAATCGCTGTGTCTTCACTAGGTCTTCCCAGCACTATCCAATACAAGACCGTGAGCACACCAGCCCAGAGACCTGACTGTTTGGAGCCCAAGGGCCCATCTGCAAACTGACAGGGCCCACCCCTCCCAGCACTGGAGGGGTGGGGAAAGAGCAGTGCTGTCACAGCCAGAAGACCACTCACAGAGGCTGGACCAAATCAGGGCCGAAGTGAAAGGTCTGCAGACAACCCCAAAGCCATGGCCACTTCTTCCACTGCATTATTTTTATAGCCCACTGGGTCACCCAGCAGGCAAACACTGTGGTCCTTGGACAGAAGCTGCAGGTTCTGTAAGACTGGGCTGTTCGGAGCCCGGATTAGGTTTGGGGTGTGTGCGCACACCGGCACCGAGCATAAGTGCACAGCCAGCGAAGCGGAGACGCCGTCCTGAGTCCAGTGTTCGTTCACGAGGGAGGAAGAGCCTGGTGGACACGTGTCCCGAGCATGCTCTGGAAGGCTGCCTCCGAGGAAGCCTCGGCAACCTCCGGCCTTGCTTCAGGACACGCGAGAGGGCCTGCTGGAGCCTTCCTGTGATGTAACACAGGAGCGCAGGGACAGGAGTGTGACGCGCCCGACTCAGTGTCGGTCTGTCTGCCAATTACTGCGACTTTAGATGCATTTTCCCCTCTCCAAGTGTTTCCTCTTCTATAAAGTGAAGACTAAAATCACCCCACAGAACTCATGAAAGAACCATCAATAATAATTACTAATATCAAGAGATAAGACACAATAATGAGCGCGACTACTGTGTACAGGGGCTACGCGCGTGCCAGTGCTATGCTGGGCACCCTGCCCACGTTTTATCTAATCCTGTCTAAGTCCCACAGGCTCCTGGCCTCTCAAACAAGGACAGTTGGGGCGGGGCGGGAAAGCCTGCCTCAAGATTGAATACTTGCTACCTTGCAACCACAGCCTGGTAAAGTTGCTGGGGGTGACAGCTTCCCGCCCACGAAGCATGTCTGAACAACCCCCAAAGGGCAAACTACATCTCAGTTCATGGACACGGGTTATTCTCATTTTACAGGTAAAGAAACTGAGGAGGAGGTAAGGTAGGGAGGAATTCCACAACTCACCCAACTAGCGGCGAGTGGGTCACACCACTAGTTAATGAGCATCCATCTCCCAAAAGCCAGACCTGGGTCCTGGCAGGCAAGGCAGTGACTCAAGTGGCCGTGTGCATGTGTGCTCTCTGGATACTGGTGGTGTCTGAACACTGGATCTTCCATGTGCTTGAGCCTGGAAAAGTTCCTTAATTTCTCCATGGCCCTATTTTTCAACTGTTAAACAGGGTAACACCTGCCTCACAGGGTTGGTTATAGGAATTAAATTACTTC
>PVKM010030836.1:0-17085 GCA_004027735.1 Carollia perspicillata | reverse complement strand
CAATACGATGCAAATGGTGTATTCCAAGGTAGTTGACATTATGGGTTCTGGCATTAGCCAAACTTGGTTGCAAATTTTGACTGTGACACTAAGTAGGCAACATTGGGCAAATTGCTCACTTAATCCCTCTTAGCTTGTATTCTTAACAGTACCTACCCCTTAGAGGGTGGTAATATGGAATAAATGAAAACATAAGGGAAATATTTAGCATATAACCTGATGCCGGTTAGCCATTAATATATCTAAACATTTTGAAAAACTAGATGTTAACGTATTCCCTAGCTCATCAGAATAGCCTCTTTTCTCTTTCTTTCTCCCCCTTCAACTATCCAGTGTTGACAGAGGGGTGGGATGAGGCTTTTATGCTTTCATAGACATAATAGGTAAAGTATTAAAAAGTAATTTCAAGTGAAATATGAGTAACCAAAATATTCCACTCCCTCTCTCTTGCCAAGCTGAAATAAACATCTCTCAGTGCCAATATTCCTGGTGGCCCATGTCTGTGGGATCCCAGAAGTCAGCAACAGCTTGGGAATTTCTGTCTGGAAGAGGGATAGTTAAAGTAACCCGGAAGCAAAGAGGAGTAGGAATGGGTCCGAAGCTGCACGCACAGAGCAAGCGTGAGTTTTATGTACTTGCGATGTGTTTGGAGAGGTGCCAACTGAGGTTATGGGGAGGCTGGCCGCCCCCACCCTGCCAGGGGCTCTGCAGGGTCACCCTGCTTCACCCTGTCAGCAAGGTGGTTGTTTTAAATAATATTAAAGAAACTGAACATCAGGTTAGTCTGACCTAACAGATGTTAGAAAAAGGGGAGCTGGGAAAGAACTTGATTTTTTTTTGACCTTGGTCAAGCAAGTGTAATTAAGTCAGCAGGACATTAAAAATTGGCAACAATTATGCTAGAACAGATCATCTGGTGAGGGAAGTAACACTAAAGGAATGTCTAAAGGGCAGGACTTTAAAGATTAGTCTTACAGCATATATGCTGACTCCCTGTGGGAGATGATGGTATTCACGGTTCGGGGTCTGGTCCTGGCGAGAGGCCCCTCAGGCCGTGGGAGGTCAGAGCAGGACGGGGCGAGTTTTGCTCTGTCGTGTACTCACCCTGTCTGTGACGGTCGCTATAATCAGGGCATTTGGCACCAGAAGGGCAGTTTTGGTTTTCTTTATTAGGGTTACGGAGAAAGCCGGAATAGAGATCTGAAATGGAAGCACTGAGTTAACACACTAGTTAAGACTTCACAGAACAGCACTTCAAATCTTCACGTTAAAGGAAAAACAAAACAAAACGAAACCAATAACAAAGAGGTCAAAATCAGCAGCAGGCTCTCCGGGGACCCATAGGAAAAGTCCGTCTCAAAGAGAGGCGGGGTGTGTCACTGAGCTCCTCCAACTGGTGTCAAAGCCGGGGACAAACCTGGATGCTTAGCTCTGCTGCAGGGCTTCCTGGGAAACCTCCACCTCATTTACACTCAGTTGGAAGGTAAGCCCAAGGCTCTAAAGAAGTTACTGCTGGGGGTCATCCCCTGTGGGCTAATCTCCCACACCCCACTCTGTCCTTAGGCGCATGTGGATGGGAAAAATGGTGAGAAGCGCTGGTGTAACAGAACCATGACTGGACAGAAAGTCTGGGACTTGAATTCTCAGCTCGGTTCTGTTACTGTCTATATGACCTCCCAACCTTATGAGTTATCCTTTCTGGGTCTCAGTTTCCTGATCTGTAAAATGGGGACAGTCTTATCTACTTCCCATCATTTTCTCTGGATTACATGAGAAGATCTACGGAGAATGCCTAGCACTCAAAGAAAGTGTTGTTTGTTTCCTCGTTTGCCTCGTGGGAAGAGGACGGGGGAAGTAAAAGAACTCTTAAGCTCTTTTCCGGTTGAAACAATAAAGGATCACAATTGACCAGATGAGGATATCATTTAGTTATGACATTCCTGTAAAGCAGATATTCCAAGAGATAAGAGATGTTTACAGTGGCATAGGACTTGCTCAAGGTCATAAATATAGTCAGTTACAAAGACAGAATCTGAACAAATCAGATGCCATATGTAGTTCTTTTTCGTACAAGGCATTACAGGAATGGATCAGATACCACCAAGAATAGTCAATGTTCCCGATACTTTTATGTTACATGCCTTCAGCCACGCTAGGTTAAAAAAAATGATCACATCACTTTGATCTCTGTCAACAGAGTCACACACACCCATGGTAAATAGAAATGACCCGAGTCTCTCTACAGGTACCTCCACTCACTTGAACACAATTTTCTAGAGATGCTTTTTATGTTCTGAAAGAAATTAACAAGGTCAGTGGGGAACAGGAGGGCCTTATGTTAGTACTACCAGCTTAAAGGAAGAAAAAACGCTTTTCCTGTCGAACATTTGCATTCACACTTAGGTTTATGAGCTAGAACTGTGCTGCTGCCCCTCCAGTTACGCGGTAGGTCTGGAAAGAAGAAGTTAAGATCTGCTCACAGAGCTGGTGATACGAAAACGAGTCTAACTCTGTTGTTTCTGAACAGCAACACACACACAGTGTTGCGGGGCTAAAAACGTGGATGTTTCCCACACGATCTAAGGCAGGGGACACCCTTAAGAAAGAGCTTTCAGTCAATTGCTTCATGAGTATAAGATGACATTTAGATAACATCGGAGAAATAAAGTAGAAATAACCTTTTAGTTTGAGCCTAGATGGAATGTGATACACATGTTGAATTTTACTAGCATCTGAATATACCAGTGGGCTAAAAGGTCTTGATTAAATTAATACTATGCTTGACTAATGATGCTTTCCTGGGTAGGGTGCTTAGAAAATTCCCCTTCCTAGAGCACATGTGTGGTTGCCTTTAGTTCGTATCAGATCGTGTGTTGGACCAAGGTCTCTTGGCAGTGGGGAAATTCTGCCACGGAGCTGAACCCTAACCTCCTTGACATCATCTTTCCAGGGGAGGAAATGTGTAAGTCACTCTCATGGTTCTAGGTCCCTACCCCTACTAATTTTCAATCTCTTTTCTCCTAGAACACACACAAAAGCAATCTCGGTGCGCTAAGTCTTTAAAAAAAAAAATCGGAGTCACTCCTCTTATCTTTTTGGGAGTTCAGTTTTCCCTGAAGCAGAAGTAAGATTTTGAAAACATTGGCAGATTCATATTAGCTTGACACTATACACACTGGCTTTGTGACCCGCCTCCCCACTCCTTAAAAAAGACTAATCCTTTGCTCACTAATGTCTTCAAACACTGCTGCTTCAGTCCAAGGTGCTGGGTCTCTCCGAATTCCTGAGAATCATCTTTACTTACCACATTGAACTGGAGCTCAGTACTTCCCAATCCCCTCCCCCAATTCAGGAACAAGTTCTTAGAAGCCAGAAATCTAGAAACACGGTGGACTATTGCTTAACACTGCCTTGTCTCACACTGATTCAGCCAGTGCTGTGCGTCAACATGTTTACCTAAACACCTCTACACAGCAAAGGAGCAATATAAACATAACGCGCTCGACCTAAAACGAGGGTGCTAGTCTGCTGACTCCACACCAACAACATAAAGACTCTCCGTTTTATTTGTTCCGTGGTCTTTATCCCCGGGACTGCCGGTGGCTTTAGGGAGAGTCCTTAAATAAAACATACCTCCCACTTGAAAAGAATTTTTATTCAGCTCCTTCATGAATATAAAAGCTGCTTATTCATAATCATAAGTCACAGTGCTTGAAAACTCACTGCGGTCACGCGAACCCAAGGAGGTGTCTCTCTGACTCCTTATTCTGGTGACCTGAATGTGACAGCACAGCTCAAAGGGAAAGAATGTCAGTGGGACGGAATTATCTTCCCCTTCTGATGCCACAGGCCCCTGGTCCTTGTTTCAGAAGGCGGGGCCTTGGGAAAACTGCCAGTTCCTTCAGGCTGCTCTCCTTAATGGCTCCGTGTGTTGTGGGCCCCTGCTCCCCCCAGATCTGGGTTTAATGAGAACGGAAAGGTGTCCGTGTGCGCCCCTGGGGACTGGGGGTGTACGCCTGGGTCAGACTGGGTCTTCAGGGCTCCAGTTCCTGCTCCTTGTGTGCTGGTGACAGCGTGGAGTGAGCTCCAGTAAGCAGCTCATTTAGAGGCTGTTTTTCAAGACATCTCCAATAGTTAACTGGTGTGAGTACAATACGAATTAAGTATTTCTTAAAAAAATAGTTTTAGGTTTAATGTACCTCTTTGAGACTGATTATGGGACGCGTTTCGTGTGAACAACTTTGAGCGTTCTCTGGAGACACCTGGGTGAGGGGGGTGTGGGGGGGCGGGACTGTGCGGGAGAGGAGTGTGCTGGCCAGAGGCAGTTGGACCCTGCGCCGTTTGAAACTGCCGTAAAGGAAACTTTGTGTAAGGGTATGATAACGACACAGATATTTACAAATATTACTACACTGAAAACAATGTTGCAAATACAGTAAAGTACAGGGTTAGCTTTCTTTCTAAAACAAATTATACAAACCTTAGTGTCTTTTCCGAAGACCTTGGAATGAAAACAGATCCAGTTTTCTGACACAAAGAGCTTCCCTTGGTATAGTATCTCTTTCTGTAGAGCACAGGTAAAACCTGAGAAAACATATACAGGGATAATAGTGTTTAGAATGTACAGTTAAAATGAGAATTCTGTATATCTGCTGTGACTCTGGGATGGGCGGAGACAACACACTCACATACTCAAAAGACCTATCATCTCTTTTTCAACCATCTATAGTGGAATAAAAGTATGGAGACGAGATTTTTTTTCATTCAAAGCCTTACACAGCCCTGGCTGGTGTAGCTCAGTGGATTGAGCACGGGCCTGTGAACCAAACAACCGCGGTTCAATTCCCAGTCAGGGCACATGCCTGGGTTGCAGGCCAGTTCCCAGCAGGGGACACACGAGAGGCAACCATACATTGATGTTTCTCTCCCTCTCTCTTTCCCTTCCTCTCTAAAGATAAAAAAAAAATCTTGAAAAAAATTTAAAAAAACAACAACAACAAAAACCCCAACTAAACACGAAACCCAACTAAAAACAAAATGAAACAAAAAAGCCTTACACATTTTAGTACGAAATTCGAAATGAAAAGGCAAGTCTGTCATTACAAACGAGAGTTCAAGAATGGTGTTTCAAAAACCTCCCTTATGTAGGAAGGCGTGGCACCCCATGCTAATGTCTGTGCTCCGGCCCCTCCTCCCCTGGGACTGGCACCAATGACCCCCTTTGGAATACTATAGGTGGTCTGATTGTGGGCAGAGCGCCGGACCCACACCTTCCTGTTTGGAGATCACCGCTGGAGTCCAGCATCTGGCCCTGACGTGTATACCGTGTATACTGAGAGAGGCTGGAATGGAACTCTGGTGAACCACGAGGACAGCAGGTGCTTAACTGGCGTGCTGGGCCCAGCATTCGGATGTGACCACTGAGCCCTGCACAAGGCAGGTATCGACACACAGCTCTCCACCCGACCTGTGTTCCTCCCCATCCTGAATCTCAGGACAATCTGAACACAATGTGTTTCAGCAGTAAATACGCAATCATCTTGGATTGATTCCATACCAAGTGGAGAGATTCAGTTTCCTATTCTTCTTCCTCATCTATGGAGGTGTGTGCAGCTGGCATTATTATCACAGCCTGAGCTTCTGAAACCAACCCTCCTTGGTGACTCGCTCCCCAGACCACGCCCTCTTCCCCCCACAAAATCAATTAGCGTCTTTTCAAATATGTAGCTTAAAGAGTCAAACAGGCCAGAACTTACTTTGCCTCAGCGGTTCCTCGGTTGGGACGTCGAGAAACAACTTGTGAAAGTGCATATTTGCCTTGTACTGCAGCGGGAACAAAACAGACGTCACGGTTCTTAGTTTTTCTGCGAAACATCCCACATTTCAACTTCTATCTAAAGCACACAATACATTTTCCCTCCCTTCTCATGTATCTTCAGGAATCCCATCTCTGCTCTCACAGTCTTCAGCACAAATAACCCTTCTGTGACAAACAGTGGGGGGCAGGGGGCAGAGGTTCCTTTTCCAACAGGACTAGTGACCTGCTGGCTGGATCAGCAGCTACAGTCACGATGCAGCTGGTGGCCAGCCGTCTGCCGACAAGCTAGAGAAAGATGCCCTGAGTAAGAAATGAGAAGAACTTCTGAGGAATCTCACCAGGGGAGGTAAAGATCCCAGGGCACTGTACCAGTGAATACTCTGAGAAGGGGGCAGTGGTTGAAAACTTTGCAGTCACGACAGCCCGAGTTTAAGTCTTGGCCACGCCTCTTCTTTCGGCTTGTGATTGTGGCCTTGTCACTCAACTGCTCTGAGCCTCAGTTTCCTCTTCTCTTCCCGAGGCAAAAACAGTACCTGCCTCCGTGGGCTGCCACAGGCATGCACGGGATAACAGAGCTAAAGGACCTACTCCCTGCCATCGTCACTGACAGTGTTGCTGCTCTGGAGGCGTTCCTCCGTGTCAGGGGGGATGACTGTCAAGACAAGGACTTCTCTCAGCAAGGGCAGAAGGCCCAAGAGGCTGAAATGCTGAAAAGCACTTCATTTTCAGGGCGTCCATTCCCACAACTGTGACAATGTACAGACTGCACTTTCCGCTTTGCAAGGTGCTTTCGCAAACCACTGCACAATAACCTGGAGGCTGGCATCCCCACCGGGTGGGTCAGGACACTGAGCCTCAGAGATACTGAGTAACTGGAGCCACACAGCTACCCAGAGATAGAGCTGGGTCCTCCTTCCAGGGGACCTCTCTGCCTACAGGTGCTTTTGGTGAAAAAGTCTCATGAGGAAAATAGAGATACTACATCTAGGTCCTTGATGTTTCACTGTCCAAACTAGGTGTGGTCTCAATGGCAAAACTGGCCCTAGTATAGCTGTAAAGAAGAGCTTCACAAAATTGGTAGGCACAAAATAGACGGGGAGGTTAAGAATAGTATAGGAAACGGAGAAGCCAAAGAACTGATATGTACAACCCATGGATGTGAACTAAACGGGGGAATGCTGGAGGGAGGGGGAGTGCAGGGCAGAGGGGAATAAAGGGAAGAAAAAAATGGGACAACTCTAATAGCATCATCGATAAAATATACTTAAAAAAAAAAAAGAAGAGCTCCAGACAGGTCATGCTGATGACAGACTGGCCCCCAGGAGTTAGCTGTTTTATTGATAAACACCTCATACAAAGAAGGTTATTTTATGCTGCTTCCTGGGAGTACATTTTGCATCCAGGGAGTCACCTTGATTAAAGCCAGGTGTTCATGGGAGTTTTACTGAGATGCTGGTTTTAGTGACTATAGTGAACACTGGTTGCACACTTGATTTAAAAATATCCCGGGCCACGGGCTCTTCAAACATATCATTGTAATAAGAGGTTAACAAAAAATAAAAAGGTAATGGGGCCCTGGTGGAGTGACTCAGTGGGCTGGAGCATCATCCTGTGAACCAAAAGGTCACAGGTTCGATCCCTGGTCAGGATGTGTACAGGAGGCAACCAATCAATGTTTCTTTCTCACATCAATGTTTCTCTCTCTTCTCTCTCTGTCTCTACCCTCTCTATAGCCGCTCCATCCCTCCCTCCCTCTCTAAAATGAATAAACATATCCTCAGGTGAGGATTTTTTTTAAAGGTATTAGGCTGATTACAATAAAAAGCAACATGACAAATGTAGTACCTGGATCCTGATCGGATTTTAGAGAGGGAAAAACAAAAAAATCCTTATAAAAGATATTCACTGCTGGGATAATTGTGGAAATTTGAAAATAGATTTTATATTTAATATAGTTTTTATATTTACTATTTATTTAAATTTCTTGGGTGTGTCAACAGTGTATTATAGTAGTTTTTTTTAACAGATCAGTTATTTAATTAGGTTTTTTGGAAAGAAATTCAGAACCTATACTATTCTTAACATCCCCCTATTTTGTGCCAATCAATTGTGCTTCTTATTCCCTGTACCGTTTCCCCCATTCTCCCCCCTACCCCTCCCTGCTGATAATCCTCCATGTGATTTCCATTTCTCCGTTCCATGCGATCTCCATTTCTGTGATTCTCTTCCTGTTCTAGTTGTTTGCTTAGTTTTAGTTTTTTAGATTCAGTTGTTGACAATTTTGAGTTTGTTGTCACCTTACTGTTCATAGTTTTGATCTTATTTTTTCTTAAGTAAATCCCTTTAAATAAGGGCTTGGTGATGATGAACTCCTTTAGCTTTACCTTGTGTGGGAGCTACTTTGACTCCATGTCTTGGCACACCTGTTTTATCTGCCCTTCCATTATAAATGATAGTTTTGTTGAATAGCGTAATCTTGGTTGTAGGTCCTTACTTTTCATGATTTTTGAATACTTCTTGCCTGCGAAGTTTCTTTTGAGAAGTCAGCTGATAGTCTTATGGGAACTTCCTTATTGGTAACTATCTGCTTTTCTCTTGCTGCTTTTAAGATTCTCTATCTTTAACCCTTGGCATTTTAGTTATGATGTATCTTGGTGTGTCCTTGTTTGGGTCCAACTTGTGTGGGACTCTGTGCTTCCTGGACTTGTATGTCTATTTCCTTCACCAAATTAGGGAAGTTTTCTTTCACTGTTTTTTCAAATAAGTTTTCAATTTCTTGCTCTTCTTGTTCTCCTTCTGGAACCCCCATGATTCATATGTTGGCACTTTTGGAGTTATTCCAGAGTCTTCTTGTTCTCTCATTTTTTAAAAAAATTCCTGTTTCTTTCTTTCTTATGTTCCAAATTGCTGATTTGAGCCACAGCTTCCTTACCTTCACTGTTGGTTCCTGTGGGTTTTTCTTTATTTCACTTAGTGCGGTCTTCATTTCTTCCCTTATGCGTCTGCTGTACTTACTGAGTTCTCTGAGTATCCTGATCACCAGTGTTTTGAACTCTGCATCTGATAGGTTGGCTATTTCCATTTCACTTAGTTCTTTTTCTGGAGTTTTGAACTGTTCTTTCATTTGGGCCATATTTCTTTTGTCTCCTCAATTTGGCAGCCTCCCTATGCTTGTTTCTGTGTATCAGGTAGAGCTACTTTGACTCCATGTCTTGGCACACCTGTTATACTATAAGGAGTGGAGCCTTAGGTCTTCACTAGGGTGGAGCGGTCCACTTCGCCACTTTGTGGCACTGCATGTGGTGGAGGGGTCAGAGAGGGAACAGTGTTGTTTGCTTGGCTCCTGCCCCATTTCTAGTCACTTCCCCCACTTCCCACATGTGACTGGTGCCCTTCTAGCTGCTGCCCTGGTACTGAAATTCCAGAGTGGTCCTTTAAACAGGCTCTTCTGAGAGACTGGCAGATTCTTCCACCACCCAACCCCCACTGGTTTTTACAGCCAGAAGTTATGAGGCTTTATTTCCTGGAGCTAGAACCCTGGGCTCATGGTCTGGCCTGAGTCTGGGAGTGCTCACTCTCCAGGTGTCCCTCCTGGTTTTTATCTGCCACATGTGAATGTGGAATCACCTGTTCCACTGGCCACCTTGTCACCACTATACTGTGTCCTCTCCTCCCAGGCTCCCCATCTCTGCCCCTCCTATCCATCAGAATAAATATGGCTTCTTTAAATCCTTGGTTGTTGGACTTTGATACAGTTTGATTTTCTAGCAGTTCTGGGCTGTTTTTTGTTTTGAGGTTAGTTGTGATCCTTCTTATGGTTGTGCAAGGAGGTGAAGTATGTCTACCTTCACCTCCATCTTGGCTGGAAGTTCTGTTTTGTAATAGTTCTTAGGAGACACATATTCAAGTGCTTGGACATGAAGTATCAAAAATCTGACTGCTGGCTCAGAGAGTACGTCACACTCTGTGGCACAGAACTGGGCTTCAACACTTATCCAAAACTTTTTCTGGAGGAGAATCTTGACCCTGTTCACAGGTTTTCCTCCTGTGTGCCAGTGGGTGGCCTTCTGTTCACACAAGTGCCTTATCAGACTCCTTCATTTTAATGCAAGGGTGTCACACACTTCTGGCCTTGACCAGTGAGTGGCCAACCCCTCAGGTGGTGCTCGTCTCTGCTGCGGGATGCCTGTGGGCCCTGTCAGTTATTCCGCAGCGTGGAACTCACTACCCACTCAATACGTGTTGAAAGGTCAGTGATGAAAAATCAACTGAAGCATCTGCAGCCCACCCCTTTTTTTAAAGGGTCTCTAAAATCTATGCCTATGTTAGTCCCAACCAGCAAAAAGCTGCATACTTGGGTTCTTTCTTCCCATTGGCTTTATGCTTCTGTCACTCTGTGAGACAACACACATCTCATTGCCCGCTTACCTGGCTGGAAGAAGAAGACTTTTTCCTTTCCGCCTTAGAGTCATTTTTGCTTTCTGTTTTACAGTCGCTCTTATCACTTGCTAAAGAGGCACCATCAAAATTGGATTTTGACCTGAGGAAAGAAAATCCAGGGCATCTATAGAATGAATTTTTTTACACCACTCATTAATTTTATTGTAATAAATCTCAATTATTATGCCATCTCACAAGAAAACCTGACTTTGCTTTTCTCTTCTGGATACCAATAGTCACACCTACCACTAAGGGGGTTTACAGAGCGAATGTCGTAGGACTGGGGTAACTTCAGCAGGGGAGAATTTCACACTGAAGAGATGGTAATTTGTGGAAGAGAAAAATACAACCTAGTTGTGAAAATAATGATATAATCTCAAAACTATTTTAATCCCTACAAAGAGTATAGGTAGGCAGACTATTAAACAAAATTGCAGCTATGGCTCAATCAAAATTTTTTTTATTTCAGAAATCTATTAATATTTAACAAGCATTAATGAACTGGGGCTTTGTGTTGAATGCTTTGGGACACACAAGAGCCTGTGCACACAGCAAACACCTTTTTAAGTCCTCATTGCATGAAAAGAAATTATAACTATGTGTGGGGACAGATGTTAACTAGACTTATTGTGGCGAGCATTTTGTAAGGTATACAATTATTGCATCATATGGCATACCTGAAACTAATATAATGTTATATGTCAATTATACCTCAATAAAAAATGAAAACAAAGACAGAAAACTTCTTAGAAAGGTGGTACATGATTTAGCACCCAAACAAAACATATCATGGGCAGTAGGAGGAGGTAGAGACAACTGTCTAAGAGGAGGACAGAAGAGACCAACAGGACACTGTGGGGTTCACACCTGGGGCCTCATGGGATGAGCAGCATTGGGTATAAGGAAAAGAGACAAAACATCCCAGAGTGGGGAAAATAGCCGAAGTGAAATCAGGATAAAAGGCAAGTCCAGGACTGCCTTCCAAGGTTCTAGTAAGGGGCCTCCATTTTAGTAGACTTGGGAATCTGCGCGTATCTTCAACCCAGTCACGTCAAAGTGGAACGCACGTATGGTTTTTAGGGGTCTGTATGTGAACGAGTTTTATGACACAATTATGCAGATTTTTTATTTATTGGGGAGAAATGGCATATGAAATCCATGAGTTCACAATATGATTCCTTAGAAGGGGAAAAAGTTAGAAAGTTAAAAAGTCTGGTTCGAAACCGACTGAAGAAGAATCTTCAGCAATCCGAGCGGCATATGGGTGTGACAGAGGGGCAGGAGTGACTGAAGTCAGAGAGACGTCAGGCTCCGGTGTTCCCGGCTGTGCAGAGATGGCCTGTGTGAGGCCCTAGGCCCCTTCTGGGCTCGGTCTGAATCTGTGGTGCTGAAACAGCAGGTGAGATGCCTCTCTGCAATTCAAAGCTCAGTGATTTGGATTCAGGTGCTGGCCACTGAGCCTATTCACAGATAGAAATTTCTTTAGCATTCTAGGAAGTAGTTTTAAAAAATATTAGTAAACATTTGTATTGTACTTGAAGATAAAATGATTTTTTCAGTTGTGAAATTACCTATGATTTATACCATCCACTCATTTGGATTTATCAACTCTATGGATTCAAATTATTATTACTGGAATTGTCAAGGCAATGATCAGACCCTTTGCAGCACTATGGACAGGAAGCAAATGTGACAAGCAGGGCAGCTGCAGCCTAGTAACTTCAGGAGGAACAGCAGAAGGGGCCTGTCTGCACAGCACTGGTCTCGGTGGGGGTGGGGGAGGGGTGCATATTTACATAGTGCTGATTTCCTCGGGGCTTCTCAACCATGTTATTCTCACTTCCCACAAGTGACTATGAGCAGGACCACATAGTAAGCATTTCCAGACAGTGAGAGCAGAGCCTTAAACCAAGTGCTGGGATCTTTGCAACTACGTAGGGCATATGCCCTGTGAAGTTTAACAAGCATGCCCTGGTAATGAGTGCGTTAGTCTCAGGTAAAGCCTGGGGAAGTTGGAGTAAAACCAACAGGATTTTACAAGTGCATGCTGTAGCCAGTCAATAGCAGTGAAAGACACAAGAAACAACATGCTTTGTGCCGTCACGGAGAGACTTGTCTGCTGAGTGACACAGGATGCTGTGACAGGAAACAGTTACAGAAAACACGGTTGAAGGAAGCGATTAGATTGAGGCGTGCGGCAAGAATGGAGCGATAACTGGGAGTGACAGAAACATCTGGGGGAAGAGGGGAGACTTACGCTCGGTTCTGCATGAAGTACAGATGTGGCGAGAAGGGGTGGGCTGGGTAGCCAGGAGGGAAGGGAAAGCAGGAGATATTTAATCATCCTTTAGCAGAGGCCAAAAGTCGCAGGAGGAAGCAGCCTGCCAGTTCTAACAACAGGGAGGAGGGCCATCACTCCTCAACTCCTACAGATCAGTGGCCGCGTTACTCACACCTGACCACTGGTTCGACCATTCTCTTTAAGGGCTGAAAAGCCATTCAGGTTCCTACTTCTCTGTCCATGTGAAGGAGAGCACACAATTGCTGCCTCTGAGAGTGAGGGGTCCACAGCTCCACATCTCAAAACTGCCTGCCCCCACCCCCACAGCCCCACAACCAAACCCGCCCCGGCCCCAGGAAATGCACGCCCCTCCCCGCCCATGAACACCCAGCCTGGGGATCCCAGGTGGGGTTCCCCTCCGCTCTTTTTTGTAGCTGCCAGGAAAGTGAGACAGCAGGTGTGCACACCCAGGGGCTAGGCAGACTCTCCACCCTGGGCGGGCCTCGCAAACAGCCTGGCCAGCCTTCGCAGGTGCTGTATAAATCTAATCAGGGATGAGGACCACCCCAGCTTTATCAGTTAGCAAAGTCAGTGCTTTAAGAAAAGGACAGGATTTTGCAGAAGCCTGGGCTTGGAAGGACAAAAAGGTGCTTCTAGGAAGAGACAAGCAAGGAAGGCAAGCGCCAGTGCTGGGATTTCAAGGGAAAATTCCCCACTTCCTTCTTAGGGGTATTATTTGCCTTTTGACAATCCTCTCTCACTCTTTTAACAACCACCATGACACTAGAAACACCGCTCCTCCCAGCGACCTCTCCTCCCAAAAAGAACAAAAGGAACATAGTCAACGTGAGGACTCACCGCAGGCAGATGAGTCTCTTCTGGTCTGGGGACTCGGCCTCGCTGGACGGGGTGGGAGGCTGGGCTGTTGGCGACCTGCAGGCCTTCTTTTTCTCCTCCATCCCATTCTCAGCCTCTGAGCTGGAGAAGAGAGAAAAACGCTTCACCTTAGACATCCAGAGGCGGGTGGATGGACAAAATGGTGAAGTCACCTGGCTTTCTAGAGACTGGAATGATCTTCAATCCCCACCAGAAGGCTGAGGTCAACTTGGACAGCTGTGCCCTTTCCGAATCTCCATTCTAACCCCTCTCAGCTGGCTTCAGCAGGTAAACCTCTGACTTTGTGGGGACCTGCTGCCTCCCAGGTCTGCTCCTGTGGGCCTGCTCTGCTCTGCCTGGCTGCTGGAGTGCAGAGCACCTGGAGGCTGGGAGGGAGGGCCCCCCCCACACACATTCAATCACGTGCCTTCAGCCAGGTGTAAGCCTTCTTGCTGGGAACCCCCGCTGCCCTTTGTTTGCACTTGTCTTGTGCCACATACCACCTTTTGTTGTAGCTCTATAGGTCCCACTTAGGGTTGTTGTTCTTTTAAGGTGGCACCTCTTTATGCAAGTTACAGTCTCTCACCTATCTGCACAGCCACCCAGGTGGCTAGGATTATTACCCCATTTTATAGGTGTGGAATCTGAGGCTCTCAGACATCAAATGCAGAACTAGCCCTCTGTCTCCCTCTCTCCCCGTGCATCCGTCCCTCCAGCCTCCCACCCACCTATACCAGCCCCCGTACCAGCTCTTCAGGGCAAGAGCTCCAGCGTGAGGTGGGGATCTTGTTGGTTTACATACTGACCACAGGATCTAGGACAATGGTGGTTTATAATCGTGATGAACAGGCTTTTTGGAACACTAGATTTGACCTTGGTAAAAAGGAAACAGAAAGGAAAGGCTTTCAAAAGGCCCTGCACGCTGAACCACTATGGATGGAGGTTGACCAGTGGGGTGGACACAGGAGTGTCTCCTCAACCTCAGGAACAGAAGAGACCATTTCCATGTTGGGGGAGAGGAAGGGCTGAGGGAAGGGAGAAGACAGGTGTTATATATGGATCAGACCCTCTAGGTGTCGGCCTGCACAGCAAAGAACTCACAAATAATACTCCCGAGAGTGTGAGAGCCCTGCGGTGACTGAGTGTCAGGGAAGACATATTCAATAGCATTGCTATGATAGTTTAGATCATTTTAATCCTAACTTATGACTCCTTTGGTATCTTTACCTGCAAATGAACGTGCAGGCAGGAAATGTGTTTGGTTAGCGTAAGCTTTGTGGTTGCGGAATTACCACTTCTTACAGCACATGAAAATTCCACTGTGGTGTCAAAATCAAGACCACGTATCTCTGCCAAGGTAGCCATTGAAAATCCCTACAAATGGCTGATGCCTTCATTTTGTAGTTAACACTTCTCTTTTCCTAAATAGGTAAGCATTTGAGGATAAACTCCAACCCTCTACTTCTTCAGTTCTTTTCAAAGTAGTTAGACCACTTAGGTACAGTGAAAGGGCTCAGTCCATAGCTGAGTTGCATTATGTGGCAAAAGGTACATGGAAAGCTTTGAACACAGGAAAACACTGCTTTGGTTTGAAAGAGAGGATTTTATTTAAATTTAGCATCAAGTCTAATTTGTGGGCTCAAAGAATTTTAGAACTGTTAAGGAGCCTTCAAGCCTATCTCTGCCTTTTCCCCAACCCCCCACGTCACTGCTGTTCTTCCAAAGCATCAGGCAGAAAACCACACGAAAGCCCCTCTTGAAGTCGGGAGACTGAGTGTGTGCAGAACATCAGTGATCCATCAGCGTTCATTCAACCCTTTGCTGCATTTTAGGCAGGGGCAGATTAGGACTTAGAGGCAGAGCCATCCCTGTCCTGTGCAGCACCTTTGTGTGCTTTGAAAGTCACCCCCATTAGGAACTGCTCGTAAAGAGGTGCCCCTCTGTTTGGATGTAGCCCGCCGGTACACAGACTGGCAGAGATAAGGTGCCTCTTGCTCTGGCCAGAAAGGGCCCAGCACCAAGGTGCAAGGAAGCACAGCTTGGCTGGATTTCAGCCTCTCTTTGCCCCTTGCCAGTCAGGCACTTCTGTGCAGGGCAGGGCAGGGCACTAAGTGCTTCACCACGTGTGGTGGTCCTGATTCAGGGCCCCCAGTTGAGCACAGAGAAGGTATAGTGCACACCTCTTCATCAACCCATCCACAAGCAGTGCCTTTTAATGACAGAACATACAGGTCTGCTCAAGTTAAAACAGCTTCTTTCTACGTAGTCTCCATTCTACTTTTCCTTAAACTTGCACTCGGCCTCCAGCACTGGTTCTGTCCTTGAAGACCCTGGGGGAGGGGGGAGGGAGTCACAAGCTCCAAAGTCTTCTAACCCAGTAGCCTCTGCTCTGTTGCTGCTGGGTTTATAACTCACCAGGCCCCAATTAATGCATCCCCGTTAACTTTTTTCCTCTTGAACAGCTTACGTATCCAACTACTAGACCAAATCTCTTAAAAGTGGGGAACGTCTGTCCCCTTCCCTCCCCCATGGCACTCAGCTCAGCAGTTTGCTCATAGTGGTCATTTATAGGTGTTGATTGATGTGGGATTAATTCTGTAGCGTCTGAAAGACTAGGTGAAATCCATCGATGGACCAACTCAGTTTTAGATTTCTGTTGAACCTGAAAATGCTATGGCAACTCAAGCAAGCTAATTCCTACCACAGGAGAGATTGTTCCGCAAGCACGCTACCTCGCAGGTCTTGTCAGCAGCAGACTGAAACTACACAGAAGCCGAACAGCAGAGACTCCGGGTGTTGGAGTGAGTGGAATGCGGAGGGGAAATGCCATGCTCGTTACCGTCAGCAAAGCTGACAACGGAGAAGCAAGGCCCTTTCAGGGACACTGACTAAGAGTCAACAAAACAAAGCAAAACAAAACAAACAACACGAAGCAACAAAGAAGTCAGTCCTCGTTTTCTTTCTTTCTCTAGGATAAATTTTTTAAAAATTGAAATTAAATTTACTGGGGTGGCATTGGTTCATAGGGTCATAGGTTTCAGGGGTACATTCTATGACACCTGATCTGTTTATTGCGCTGTGTGCCCACCGCCCAAAGTCAAGTCATCTCCCATCACCATTTAATTGGCCCCCTCTACACTCTATTACCCCCCACCCCTTCCCTCTGGGAACCACCTTGCTGTTATCTGTGTGTCTAGGAGTTTTGGTTTTACATCCCACATGAGTGAAATCGTATGGTTCTTAGCTTTTCCCGACTGACTTATTTTGCTTAGCATAATATTCTCGAGGTCCATCTATGTTTTCACAAATGGCAGTATTTCATCCTTCCTGGTGGCTGAGTAGTATTCCATAGTATATATGCACCACATCTTCTTTATCTACTTCCCTCCTGAAGGACACTTTGGTGGTTCTCTTTCTTCAAATGTTTATGGGAAGGAGCCCTGCTGGCAGGGCAGGGTCCTCAGAGCTGGGCACCTGCTTAGCAGCTATAGAAGCGGCAGCAGATGCTGGAATCACAGGACCGACCTTCACCTGGCCACGGCAGGTTATTTCTTCTCCCATCTCCAACCCAATTTAAGCATCAGTTACGGGCCCCGAAAGCTTCTCAGCGGGAATTGCAGAGCAGTGAGACAGAGGGCCAGGCTTGTACCAGCCAGGCCCGACTTCACCT
>PVKM010030835.1:0-17098 GCA_004027735.1 Carollia perspicillata | reverse complement strand
TAGAAAGTGTGATACCTCCAGCTTTTTTCTTTTTCAGGGTCCTTTTTTTTTTCTTGGTTATTGGGATTCACAAACCTGTACTTAAAAATGCCTCCCTTCTAAATATTATAGTAAAATGCTGTTTGTGGAGAATTTGGAACTATAAACTATAGTTTTAAACTTTTAAAATATTTTATTTTACCTACTGCCTTAAAAACATGTTTTTAATTGCTGTATATCATGGGCTAGCAAACTACTGTATTCAAATACTGTCAAATAAATTTGTTGGCAATTCTCAGTGTATGATTATTTACCAGAGGCTACTGTACTTTACAAATAGTTTAACAAGAAATGCAAAGAAATAAGTAAATGTTGTGGAACATCCTGAAATGAAATCAGAAACTGATCTAAACTTGAAACAAGCAATATCAGTTTCAACTTGAAAACCAAAATCAGGGCAAACAAAAAATATTTTTGTCATTAAAAACGGGAGTTTCTGGAGTTACATGTTATCTAGTGCAAACTTGAAGATTTTTTTTTACAGTCCTGAGTCTTTGTCTAATGCAAAAATGAAAGAATTTTCTATATCTGAAATATTTATTACAAAACAAAGACTACCAGGGCAATTAATGCATTGTGTGATTTTAAGTTTCATTTTAAGAATAACTTTAAAATATTTTTGGTATTTCCAATTTTTAAAGTGACTTTTGTTTGGCATTTATATTATGTTCCATCATATAATGTTTTTTTGTTATCAGACATCTTTATCAGGTAGAGATAGTGGTATTGCAATATATAATCTTAAACTTATGGACCTTGGTCTTAGAAAGTGTTTTATGAATTTGTCCTTAAAGGCAAGGGAAGTAAATGCAAAAGTAAATGAATGAGGCTACATCAAACTAAAGCATCTACACAGCAAAGGAAACCACCAACAAAACAGAAAAGCAACCAACTGACTGGGAGAAGATACTTGCACACAACAGCTCTGATAAGGGGTTAATATCCAGAATATATAAAGAATTCATACAACTCAACAGCAAACAAAACAACTATCCAATTAAAAAATGGGCATAGGGCCCGAACAGACACTTCTCCCAAGACATATAAATGGCCAACATATACATGAAAAGATGTTCAACTTAACTAGCTATTAGGGAAATGCAAATCAAAACTATGATGAGGTACCACCTCACACCTGTTTGAATGGCTGTTATCAGCAAGACTAGTGATAACAAGTGTTGGAAAGATTGTGGAGAAAAAGGAACCCTTGTTTACTGCTGGTGGGAATGTAAACTAGTACAGCCACTATGGAAAACAGTATGAAGGTTCCTCAAAAAATTAAGAATAGAGTTAACCATATGACCCAGCAATCCCTCTTCTGGGTGTCTAACCAAAGTACTGGAAAACATTTATTTGCAAGATATATGCACCTCTATGTTTATTGCAGCATTTATCTGTGGTGGCCAAGATACAGAAAAAACAGTGTTCTTTGATAGATGATTGGATAAAAAAAGATGAGCTATATATATATATGTATATATATGTATACGTATATATACATATACATATATGTATATGTGTGTGTGTGTGTGTATATATATATATATACACACACACACACACACAGTGGAATACTACTCACCCATCAGAAAAGATGAAATGCTGCCATTTGCAACATAGATTAATCTTGAGAATATCATGGCTAAGTGAAATAAGTCAGAAAAAACTAAGAACCATGTGATTTCACTCATATGTAGGATATAAACCTAATCCATGGGCACAGACAACAGTATGGTGGTACCAGAAGGAAGAGGGGGTGGAAGGTAGTAAAGGGTGAAGGGGGCCAAATATATGGTGACAGAAAGCAGTTTGACTTTTGGTGGTGGGCATACAGTGCAATATACAAATCCCATGTATCATAGACAGGTACACTTGAAACCTATATAAATGTTAACAAATGTCACCCCAATAAATTTAATAATAAAAGATACATAATCTTGTTCATACTACAAAAATTATCTTTTAAAACAAAATTTCTGAAACATTTAGTATAACAGAAAAATAATTGTTTTGTTTTGTTTTTACTTTTATGTTTTAAATCTTCACCCAAGGGTATGTTTATTGATTTTGGTTGCCGTCCATATGCACCACACCAAGGACGGAACCCACAACCTTTTGGTGCCTGGGATGACACTCCAACTAACTGAGCTACCTGGCCAGGGTGAAATGTTTATTATGGTCACTCATGACTATTTAAAAATTCATTAAGAATAATGTTATAATACAGAATGATGATTCTGTATAATTTTGAAATTCCTGAGAATTCCCAGAAATTTCTATTCATTCATTCCCACATTCTAAATAGTAATGTCTGTCTCCCAATGTCCACCTGAAATGTGGTCAGGAAGAATAAAGTAGGAAAAAAAGGAAGGACCCCCTGGATGTGGGATCAATATTTTGGACAGCAATGGACTAGGGATCTCCTCCCAGCAAGAAGAATCAGGTCGAATCAAGAAATTTTTGTACCACCAGAGTTGAGGGTGTTTGTAGCAGAGAACTATTTTGAGCCAGTGACTATGTATCTCCCATCTTTCCTTTTCTGACTAGTAGTGTGTTTTTATACTTTTCTTCTGTTTGAACTTGTATGTGTAGGGGACTACTTTTTAGTTCAACAAATCAAGTGGAGAGTAGTGCATACCACCCCCTGATTTAGACACTAGTGGGAGATACTGAATGTTGAGTGTGATGCCACTGATTTAACGGGACCTTCCTCAGACACAGAAGGGTATATATATGACTGTAAAAGGAGGGTGCATTGAATGATCCGTGGTAGTCATTAGACAGTCACTTTATAATTATCATTGGCCCTAGACAAACAGATACATAACACGATTACACTTCCTCCTTGGGTGGGACCATTTGTCTGGCCTGGGTCTGGCCTGGGAATTGTGGGGAAATATGACATGTGTCACTTCTGAACTGGAGCATTGACTTGCTTAATTCAGACCTAATCTCTGTGTTTCCTCTGATTAGTTTACCAGCAACATTTGAAATGGTGCTACACCTACAATGAACAGAAGGATCAGCATTTTTAATTGCAATGGACTTTTAAAATGAGTGAGAAACAAGTATTTGTTGCTTTTCATCATTGAGATTTGAGGATGGTTACTGCAATGTAATTCTTGCCTCTCCTGACTGATAATAACATCTTGAAACTCTTTTCGTGCCAGTGTCTGGGAACCTATCTCAGAATTTTCTAACCTTTTTTAAGTGTATCTCAGCATTTCCTATATTTTACTGTGTAAGCTATTAATCTTGCATATTAATGTAATATCTATCCCTCTAGCAATTTTAAGAATTGTTTTTGCACAATTTGAAAAATAGTTATAAGACTTTTACTTCTAGCCATTTTGGAGGAGAAAGGACTGGATTTACCCTCCCCCGCCCCCAGACAATGCAACATGTAACAATGGTTTTCAAAATAATAACATCAGGAATGAACACAGCAATCCAAAAGAGACAGAAAACAAATGAGGTCAGCCCTGTGATTGCTTCAGCTTACTGCCTTGAGAGCTTCCAGGCTGTAGTACAGGGAATGGGAACTAAGGCAAAAACTGGGAGATTCAGTGAGTTAAGGAGATAGAACTGAGAGTTTGGGGAGAACCAGGGACTTAGACTTCATAGAACCAAGTCCCTGGCATTTTAAACAGGACCAGAAATAGTGCCTATTCATACCAGCTAGGATAAAAAAACTTACAATTCATGAGACATTGAATAGAGAATTCAGGAAGGTCTTACCTCAGTAGTATGGGGAAAAGTAGCCCTAGACTGAGTACTGCTTTCTACCCAACTAACAAATCATAAAAGCAAGGCCTGAAAAAGTGGAGTAATTTCCACTTAAAGATACTGTATCCCAGAAAAGAACTTAAGATATAGGAATACAAAAATGTCAAGTACATACAAAGGTAAAACTCACAGTGTCTGGCATCCAGTGAAAGATTACCAAGCATACAAAGAGTCAGGAAAACATGACCACAGTGAGGAAAATACCTGGTCAGATAATAACCCAGGACTGACACAGATGTCAGAAATAGGACAGGGCATTAAAACAGTTAATACCACTATCTTCGAAAAGTTAAGAAATATATTAACTTTACTTAACTTTAGAAATATATTAAATAGACCCAAAATGAGCTAGAAAAATGAACAATATCTGGGATAAATATTGTGATAACTGGCACATATCAACTGAGTGCTGTCCTACAAAGCCAAAAGTCATGGGTTCGATTTCCAGTCAGGGCACATGCCAGGGTTGCAGGCCCAGTCCCTAGTTGGGGCATGTGCAAGAGGCATCTGACTGATGCTTCTCTCACACATTGATGTTTCTCTTCCTCTCTTTCTCTCTACCTTCTCCTTTCTCTAAAAATAAATAAAATCTTTAAAAAATTATGTTGATGGGATTAATAACAGATGAGACATGGTAGATGAAAAGATCAGTGAATTTGAAGACAGCAATGGAGACTATTGATCTATGAGAAAATATCAAGAGACCTAATATTGTCCAAACTTGAAAACTATAAGCATACAGATCCAAGAAACTCAACAAACTCCAAATATAAAATACATGAAGAAAATTCACAAAGACAACAATCAAATTGCTCTAAACCAGTAATAGAAAATTTAAATATCTAGATAAAAAAGACATAGCACACAGAAGAACAAAGGATGACATAAGACTTCCTTAACAGTTCTGAAAGCAAAAACTGTCAACCTAGAATTATATTCCCAGTAAAAATGCTTTTTGAAAACAAAAACAAAGTTTTTTCTTAATTTATCACCAGGAGACCTACACTATAAGAAATGCTAAAATAAGTCCTTCATGCAAAAGATACACACCTGAGGCCACATTACTTAACTGTATTGTTCAAATCTTCCGTTACCTTACTGGTTTTTTTTTCTCCTTTGAGTTATCAGTTAATGAGAAAAATGTTTTAAAATCTGTGGCTGTGATGGATTTATCTATTTATAGGTGTAATTTTTCAAATTTTCTTTAATTTGGAATTATGCACACATATATTTAGTTTATTTTCCTGGTAAATTGAGCCTTATTTTGTAGTGAGCACTTTTATCTCCAGTATTGCTTAAAATATATTTTGTTTGATACAGCTGTACAAACTTGCTTTTGGTTAATATTTATATGATATATAGTTTTCCACTATTATACTTTTAACCTTTTTGTGATATATGCATACATTCTTAAAATCCAGTAAGATAATCTTTGTCTTTTAAGTACACATTTAGTCCCCTATATTAATGTTAATGATCAATTTTAAACATTCTTTTTCTCGCCTTTTCTATATTTTTACCTTTCTGTCTTCTGTATGTATTCTTTTTCTCATCTATTTTTTATATTATTGATGTTAGAAGTTATATACCTTATATTCTTTTAAAAAATCTTTTTAGTGGGTACCCCCAGGAATTATGCAATGTATCCTTTAGTTTATTCAAGTCTAAAGTAATTATATTTACCTTTTTCCCCAACAAGGACTAAAATCACTTTAATTCCACTTGAGATCATATACCCCTTTCTAAAGGTAACCTCTGCTACTTAGGTGTAATATACTACTGCCAATCAGAAATGCAGCTCAGAGTAAGATATGGAATATATTGATTTTCAAGTGTTGGCCAAAAATGAGTAAACCAAACAAAAACATTTTGACAGTTCAGCACTTAAAAGCTCCTGCTTGGTTCAAAGAAAGGAAAATTTCAACATAGCTTTATTCAGTAATGGTTGCCACTATTTTCACACAAAAGACCTCTACTGTGTTATATAAAGACTTCTAATCGCCTCTGCTTGCCACTTCAGAAATTATACTATATATCTTGAATTTATTAATGAAGTCAATCAATTATTTTAACCTAATCCCAAACAAGGATGTAAAAACACTTCAATTTCAATGGTTTATGGAAGAAGAGTACAGACCTCAATGTCTAATCTCCTAGGTTTTTGTTCGTATGTTTGTTTGTTTGTTTTTATCTTGGCCAACATATTGTTGGCCAAACAAACTTTACAAATCAGAAATGGCTAAGTCAGTTTTTAGCTTCAGCTAGAAACTGATAAAGAGCTAATTTAAATATTCATTAATTCTTACATTCATTCAGTAAATGTTTATTGGGCTCTGTGGTTGTTAATTTCGTGTGTCTACTTGACTGAGGTAAGGGATGCCCAAACAGCCAGTAAAACATTATTCCTGGATGTGTCTGTGAGGATGTTTCTGGAAGAGATTAGCATTTGAATTGGTGAGCTGAGTGAATAAAGCAGATGGCTGTCAATGTGGGTGGGCATCAACCATCCCCTTGAGAGTCCAAATAAAATAAAAAGAGAAAGGTGAATTTGCTCTCTCTCTCTGCATGTGCTGAGACATCCATGTCTCCTGACCTTGGACATTTGTGCCCAAATAGGGACTTATACTACCAGCCTTGTGACTTGAACTGGATAATATCACCAGCTTTCCTGATTCTCCAGCTTGCTAATGCAAGATCATGGGACTTCTCTGCTTCTATAACCATGTAAGCCAATTCCCGTAATAAACCTCATCCAGAGAGAGAGAGAGAGACAGAGAGAGAGTGAGAGAATTGGTTCTTTTTGTCTGGCAAACTCTGACTAATACAGGCCCCTACAATTGTAATGTGCATTAATCCTTTGCTTTGTTTTAACCACTTGAAAGTAGTGCCTCCAAATGCTTGACAGCGCTAATTTTCTTTAGGGGACCCCCACCTTCATTCCAGGCTACTAAGAATTTCTCATGAGAGAAAGTAACAGCAGTCAGGCTCACTCAGATTTCCATCACATTTGCCAGTTTGTTCTTTTTTTAGTCCTTCTTGTGTTTCAGACTTTTTTCTGGGTACACTCTCCTTCTGCCTGCGATAGTTTCTTTATAATGCCTTTAAGTGGGGAGTTTTCTGATTGCAGATTCTGTGTTTGCTTGATCAAAATGTCTTTATTTTAATCCTTGTTATGGAAAGTAATTTTCAGAGTATAGAATTATAGACTGCACACTCATTTTCTTTAAGCATATTAAAAATAATTACTTTTCTATGAATTCTGTGTTTGTTGCTAAGAAGTCAGCTGTCCATCTGACTGTTCCTTTTTTGGTGGCTGCTTTTAAGATCTTCTGTAATCTGTATATTCACAATGATATGTTTCGGCATGGATTTCTGTTAATTATCTTGATTGATTTATTAAAGTTTTTGAATCTGTGAGGTGACTTGCTGGAACATTCTCAGACACGATCTGTTCAAATATTTGCTTCTGTTCTATTTTCTTTCTCTAATCTTTTTGTTTTTCATAGTCACTCTGTGCTACACTCCGCATAACTTACTCAGTTCTTACAATAGATTATCTTAGCTCTGTCCAGCCTGCTGTTAACCACATCTGATAAATTTTTAAAATTTCAATTACCGTATTTTTATTGTGGAAGTTCTCTTTGATTCTTCAACTCTGCTTGTGATGTACTCATCATCGTTAAACTCCTCTTTTAGTATGGAAGCATATTAAGCAAAATGATTTTGCTCTGTGCCTGAACATTCCAAAATCTGAAATTTTTCAAGCCTGATTCTGCTCCCTATTTTTTCTGCTTGTTCTCAGTATGGGGTCTTATTTCTCTGATGTTTAGTAGTTTTTAATATTGTGACATGGTAATTTTTAGAGGCCTAAAGTGAAGGAATTTTCCTTCAAAGAAGGTTAGATGGTGTCAAGCATTTGGAAACCCTGCTAGACCAATACCACTTTTAATTCATGATGTGAGGTTTCGTGGACTACCAAAATAACATAAATTCAGGCCACAAACCTGCCTCAAGGCCAGCTTGTGAATACGAATTCTCATGGAAATCCTCCCTAACCTGAACATGCCCCAGTCTCAGAGAGGTAATTTTTCTTGCAGTCCCTGTAGTTGAGAGAGTTGTATGGTATTTCCAAGTCACCCTTACACTAAGGAGTAGAACTTTGTGGTCTCAGCTTTTTAGGATGGTCTCCTATTAGCATGAGCTTTATTTTCCATCTTCAGGGACTAGACTGTAAAAACTGATGCTCAGATTCATGTAGTTCAATAAATTCACTCAAAGCAGAAGTCATCTTCAGGGCTCAAACTCTCTGGGTTCCTTCATGCCATCAATATGTTTTCCTCCCAAGTTTTCTTTCTTTCTTTCTAGATTAGGGGTCCATTTAAGATGATTTTTAAAATGTTTTTTCAGATTTCCTATTTATTTTTAGTGAATTATGTTCTTGGCTGTTTTTCTTAATGTTAATTTTTGTCAGATTGGTTTGGGCTTTTCATCTGCAGATTTTTTTCTTTCTTGCCTCTTTCTGTGCTCACCCCTCCAAGTCTGGCAGTTCTGTGGTTTCCCTCCTCTGGTCATCCAGAACCCTAGTCCCAAACTAGGCCTCTGTGGCTAGAAACTTCTACCCCAAAGTGCTTTCGGACTGCAGTTGGCCCAGTATCTGAGGCAGCATGCAGTGTGCAGTTTTCTATGCTAATCCTACCAATAACAGTGTTGTATAGGCTTCTGTAAGTAGCAACATCCGGCCGTGATCACGGCTACTGTGCCACATGTGAGGTGTTTTCTCACAGCACAGGAGGAAGAACTCCCAGTGGCTTCTGGCTACTTCCTAGACCTAGACATCAGCTGAGCTGTTGCTTTAGCGACATCTTACTAATACGTTGCCTTCTATTTCTGACCCAGAGAAATGCTTTTTTTTTGTCCTTAAGCATGAATCTGTCTTCTTGTTAATTAAATCTATGATTCATATGTGTAGAGCCGGAGGAGAATTTAAAGTACAAACTAATAACACTCTTGACCTAAAGTGTCTTTTTCATGTTTCTCTAAGTTTATTTTGTTGTCTTCTTTCCATCTTCTTCATTTGGATGCTTTGTCTGTTTGAATCATCCCTGTTTTCTAAAAATGAGTTTAAGGTGGTTATTTTTTATAGCTAACATTTACTAACCATTTACTACATGACGGGTACTAGGCTGAAGTATTTTGCATTATTTGCTGTAATCTTCCCTCAAAACTTGTGGCAGAGAAACCTTCAGTACCTCCATTTGTAAATGAGGAAATAAGGGCACAGAAAGAATAAGAAATTTGCCAAAGGTAATCAGATAGGTAGTCTGTTTCTCAAAAGCCTGAGCTCTTGACTAGACTTAGATCAACCAGTTAAATGATGCAAAAAAAAAAAATAAAAAGAAAGAGTTAACAGAGTTCCTTCATTTCTCAGTTTTTTTCCCTTTACACAGTGAAGTCAAAGTAACCTGGTTGTGCACCGTCCTGTTCTTGGTACTCAGACAAACACATAGATGTACATGCGCGTGCAAGCACATCACACAGAGATTTGCTTTATATGCACAAACAGCTCTTTAAGAGCTCTGTAAACAAGGACTGTGAGAACAAGGATTGTGAGGAGTGAAACTAGGTAACTTAGGGGTCTGGGGTGTGATGAAGAATTTTCACTTTATACCCCTACATACCTTTAGCATTTTGAACTGTTAGTGAATTACCTATTCAAAAATAAATTTAGATAAAATGCCTATTTTAAGGTACTAAATTTTTAGTAATTTCTATAAAGCTCAGAAAACCAATACTGGTTGTTTCCAGTTTTTAGCTATTGTAAGCTGCCATGAACGTGGTATACAGGCTTCCTATGGACACATGCCTTCACTTTCCTTTGGTAAGTACCTTGGACTGGGATGCCTAGGTATCATGGTAAGTGTTTGTTTAATTCTTTCTGAAACTGCAAAACTTAGTGAAACCTTTCCAAAGGGGCTACATTGTTTTATATTCACATCAGCATTAAATGAGAGCTTCAGTTCCAAATTGTCACCAATACTTGCTATGGTTAGTCTTTTTAATTTTACCCCTTCTGGTGGGTATGTAGTGATACCTTCATTGAATGGTATATTAGAGAATATACTGGCATGATTTCAGCCATTGAAATGTGTTGAAATTTTCTTTATAGCTGAGTATATTGTCAATTTTGATTAATGTTTCATGTGCATTTGAAAGAATACATATACACACATGTGAAAATACACACACATATATGTGTATATACATGTATATATATATATTCTGCCGTTGTTGGGCACAGTGTTCTACATATGTCTATTAGGTCAATTTTCTGAATTTTATATTTCAAATCTTTTATGCCCTAATTGATTATGTTTAACTGCTTACTGGGAAATGTGAAGTAAAATCTCACTCTGATTAACCTGTCTCTTCTTTCAGTTCTTCAATTTTTGCTGTATTGAAACCACTAGTATGGTCTCTGTTGCTACAGTTTTGTCTTTTTGAGAATTACATAAATAGAATAATATCTTATGTATCCTTTGTGACCAGCTTCTTAAACTCAGCATAATGCCAAAGCTGCTGCATAAATTAATAGTTCATTCCTTTTTAAAAATTATTTTATTATTGTTCAATTACAACTGCCTGCATTTTCTCAGTTCATTCCTTTTTATTGCTGAGCAATAATCCATTATATGGATAAGTCGTTTGTTTATCCATTCACTCACTAAAGGACATATGAGTTATTTCTTGTTTGGTGACCCTACATTTTCTTTTTTTTTCTAAATACACTTAAGATTTTTTATTTATGTGTATTTTATAGAGAGGGAAAAAAGAGGGGGAGAAACATCTACATGTGAAAGAAACATCATCAATCGGTTGCCTCTTGCATGCACCCAACTGGGGACCTGGCCCACAACCCAGGCATGTGCCCTGACTGGGAATCGAACTAGTGACCTCTTGGTCTGCAGAACAACACCAAACCCACTGAGCCACACCACTCAGGGCAACCCTAAGTTTTTATTTCTCTTGGGCAAATTTGTAGGCAAAAGGTTGCTAGGTCACATTTTAAGTGTATGTTTAACTTTGTAAGAAGCTAGCAATCTGTTTTCCAGAGTTGCTGTACAATTTGTATACCTAACTTTTAACATTTCTGTAAAATAAATATTCTGACACTTAAAGTAGAATGTAGAAAGTGTACCATCATATGTCCTTTATCCTCCTTGTTTTATGTTGTAGCGGACATATATATTACATCTATATTTAAAACTCCCATTAGTGTTATAATTTTTGCTTTCAACCATTAAATGTATTTTGAGGAACTCAGCAGAGGACAGTGGATTATACACATTCAGAAGCGCACAATTTCTTTTGCTCATCCTTTATTTGTGATGTGCCAGGCTTCCTTCAGGTGTTTCTCTTTCGTCTGAAGAACTTCCTTTAGTAATTTCTTTAGAGAAGGTCTGATGACTACAAATAGTCTTAGTTCTTCCTCATCTAAAAATGTTTTTGTTTCATCCTGATTCCTAAATAATATTTTAAACTGGATATAGAATTTTAAGTAGGTTTTTTCCCTCTATGCACTTTGAAAAATGTGCCACTTCATTTGGTTCTCTGATTTCTGGTAAGAAATTAGCGGTCATTTGAATCATTGTTCCTCTAAAATAAGGTTTTTTTTCTTTGTCTTTAGTTTTGAGCAGTTTGATTGTGGTATGTTTGTGGATTTCTTTGAGATTATCCTATGTAGGATTTGCTGAACTTCCAGAATTTGTATGTTTCTGTGTTTTGCCTAATTGGGGAAGTTTTCAGCCAAAGGGAACCTATTTTAAAATTGTGGTAAAATATACGTAACATAAAATTTACTATTTTCACTTTTTAAGTGTACACCTCAGGGGCATTCAGTACATTCCCAATGTTGTACAATAGCATTGCTATTTATTCCCAGAACTTCTACTCATCCCAAACAGAAGCTTGTTATCCATTAAACAGCAACTCCCCACTTGCCCCACCTTGACCCCTCCTAACTGATTCTTCCTACCACTGCGGATTTGTCTGTTCTAGATATCTCACATAAGTGCAATCATACAATATTTCTTTGTCCTTTTGTGTCACTTAACATAATGTTTTCAAGGTTCATCCACGTTATAGCATATATCAGACCTTCATGCTTGTTTATGACTGAATAGTATTTCCTTGCATGTACATACTACATTTGGTTTGTCTCTGTTCATCTGTTGATGGACCCTTGGGTTGTTTTTTTTTTTAGCTATTGTGAGTAATGCTGCTATGAACATTTGTGTGCAAGTATCTGTTTGACTTCTTGTTTTCTCCTCTTTTGAGTATATACATAGGAGGGGAATTGCTGAGTCATATTGTAATTCTATATTTAACATTTTGAGAAACTGCCAAACTTTTTCACAGTGGCTGCTCCATTTTACATTCCCACTAGCAATGCAGGAGGGTTCCAATTTCTCCACATCCTCATCAGCACAAGTTAATTTCAGGGATTTTGATATTAGCCATTTTAGTGAATAGTATCTGCTATTTTTTTTTCCTTTTCTCTCTGGGACTCTGATAACACAAGCATTAGACATTTTGATTTGTCTCACAAGTTACTTAGGCTCTATGCTTTTTAATAAATGTTTTTCTCTGTTTTCAGTTCAGATAATTTTTATTAATCTATATGCTAATTAACTGACCTTTTTTCTATATCAGTTCTGCTATTGACATATCCAGTTCTTAAAATTTTAGTTATTTTATGTGTGTGTATGTGTTTTTTTAATCCTCACCAAAAGATATGTTTTTATCAATTTTAGAGAGAGAGGAAGAAAGAGAGAGGCACATCGATGTGAGAGAGAAACAGATTGGTTGCCTCTTGCCTGTGCCTCGACCAGGGATTGAACTGCAACCTAGGCATCTGTCCTGACCATAAATCGAACCCACAGCCTTTTGGTGTATGGAACAACACTCCAACCAACTCAGCCACCTGGCCAGGTCTATTATATATTTTACTTGTAAAATTTTTATTTGGTTTTTCTTTGTATCTTCTTTTTTTTCATTTATTGTAAGAGTGTTTGCCTTTACTTCCTGGAACATTTTTATAATAGCTTCTTCAGTATTTTGCCAGATACTTCAGACACCAGCGTCAAGTTGACGATAGTACATGTCTTTTTCTCATGTAAGTTCAGGTCTGTTTGGTTGTTAATATACTGTGTAATTCGGGATTGTGTCCTGGACAAGGTGAATATTGTTATGAGACTATGGATTTTGTTTAAATCCTATGGTGAACATTATTGATATTTTTGTTTTAGCAGACAATTAACCTGGTTAGGTTTAGGCTGCAAGTTTCAACCAGCCATCTGTGGGTTGTGGTTTCAGTGTCGGTTCCATTTTCAAAGCCTTCACAGTTTTATTCAAATCTGTCTCACATGTCTGCTGCTCAGTGGCTAGTCTGAGTCCCAGGCAGTGATCTCTCTCTTCAATTCTCAGTCTCTGCTATGATGTTTATCATCAGAACCACACATGCATGCCTCAGAGATCATACCAGATGTTCAAAAACAATTTTAGCAGGTAACTTCCAAAGGCTCTCCAAGTACTCTCCTCTCCCAATTCCCCGGGGCTCCCTTTTGATCCTCTGTCTTTAATGCTGGGGCTTTATTTACTTTATTTTGCCTTGTACTAACCATAACGGCTCCCCTCCCACTACCCCGCCCTCTACCCTGCTATGGCAGGCCCGAGTGGAGGGAGTTCTGTGAAAGTCTATGAAGCAATGGGGATCATCTCACCTTCTTGATACTGCAACCCCTCTGATTGGCAAGTTTTCTTCCCTCAGAGTTGTTGGTGCTTGTGGGATCTTGTGGCTACCAGGAGACTCCTATCCTCCTCTTTGAGCCTGAGCTAGAAAACTCTGGAACCTCCACACCAAGCCCATGTGCTCATTTTGGGCTGCCTGAAATCCAGGTTGAGGGATACTAGAAGGGTAAAATATTTTACTCACCACTGATTAGTAGTACTTTGAATCCTGTCTCCTTCTCTAATGTCCTAAAAAGACTACTACATGCATTTTGTCCAGGTTTTACAGCCTCATTCAGTGAAGAGTCAGAGTGGAATGGGCTTACTCCGTCCGACCCAGAACTGGAATCCTCATAAAAATTTGTAATTAAAAACAATAGTAATGGAGACCCTTATTAATAAAAATAAAAACAAAAACAAACAAATTTGACATGTAAGCAATTGCAATTCCAGACTAACATTTTCTTAAAACTTTCCACAGAAATATAATCTAAGGAAAATTTCATGTAGTAGACAACTTTAAAATTTCATCAAACCAAAAGCAAGTCTGGTATGCTTGCTGTGTTAGCTTCCTAGTTGCAGATCACAGATTTAACATGAAAAGTGCTTACAAAATTAGTTTAATATGGAGACAGAAATACCCAAATCAGAAATGAAACTGAGGACATTACTACCAACCTTAGAAAAATAAAAAGGATTATAAGAGAATGCTATAAACAATTGTATGCCAAAAAATTAGGTAGATAATACAGACAAATTCCTAGAAACACACAAACTACCAAAACTAAATCAAAGAGAAATAGAAAATGTGAACAGAACTGTAACAAGTAAAAAGATTTAATTCGTAACAAAAACTCTCCCAACAACAAAAAAAGTCCAGGGCCAGAAAGCTTCACTAGTGAATTCTACCAAACATTTAAATAAGAATGAACACCAATCTTTTTCAAACTCTTCCAAAAAAATAGGAGGGAATATTTAGTAATCCCTTCTGTGAAGCTAGCATTATCTTGACACCAAAATCATACAAAGATATCACAAGAAAACTACACATCAATATTCTTTGTGAGTATAGATGCAAAAATCCTCCACAAAATATCAGCAAGCCAACTCAACAGCATATTAACTGATTAAACATTGAAACCAAATGGGATTTATCTAGGGAATGCAAGAGTGGTTCAACATAAGAATATAAATCACTATAATATATCACACTAATAGAACAAAGGAAAAATACCACATGATCATCTCAATGCATGCAAACAAAACACTTGATAAAATTCAACACCCTTTATGATAAAAACTCAGAAAACTAAGAATAGATGGGAACTTCCTCAACATGATAAAGAATAGTTATGAAAAACCCACAGCAAAAATCATGCTCAGTGGTGAATGACTGAAAGCTGTTCCTCTAAGATCAGGAACAAGACACAGATGCCTGCTTTACAATTGCTATTCAACATCGTACCAGAAGTTAGCCAGAGGAGATTAGGCAAGAAAAGTAAATATTATAGAAGGCATCAGATTGGAAAGGAAGAATTAAGACTATCTCTATTCACAGATGGTATGATCTTGTATATAAAAAACTTCAAATAATCCACAAGAAACTGACTAAAGTTAATTTAAAAATTCAGAAAATTGGCAAGGTACAAGATCAACACAGAAAAATTAGCTTTGTTTCTATATACTACCAATGAACAATGCAAAAAAGAAATTAAGAACAATTTAATATACCGCTCAAAAGAATAAAATACCTAGGAATAAATTAAAGAAGGTGAAACACTTGTGCCCTGACGGCTACAAAACATTGTTGAGAGAAAATAAAGAGGACCTAAATAAAGGAAAGACATCCTCTGATTATGGATTAGAAGACTAAATATTGTTAAGATGCTGATACTACCCAAAGTGATTTACAGATTCAGTATAGCCCTTAGCAAAATGGAAAAGCCAATCCTCAAATTCATGTAAAATTTCAAGGGACTCCAGATAACTAAAGAACCTTAAAAAAGAAGAACAAAGTTGGGTGATTCATACTTCCTGATTTCAAAACTTAAAACAAAGTGACATAATCACAACAATTGGTACTAGCATAAGGACAAACATACAGAAAACTGGATGGAACTGAAAGTCCAGAGATAAACCACATATCCATGATCAATTAATGTTTTTCAGTTTTCTCATTGTGGTAAAATACCCAAACATCAAACTTACCATCTTAACCATCTTTAAGTGTGCAGTTCAGTGGCATTAACTACATTCACATTGTTGTGCAGCCATCACTACCATCCATCTCCAAACTCTCTTTATCTTGTGAAATTGAAATTCTATTGTTAATAACAATTAAATAATAATTCCTTATTCCTCCCTCCACTCAGCCACTGCAAACCACCATTCTACTTTCAGTTTGATTTTGATTACTCTTAAGTACTTCACATAAATGGAATCATACGGGGCCCTGGTAAACACCTAAGGCTCTGCCACCCATACAAAACAAGCGCCACCTGACCAAAAATGACTCAAACAGAAGAATAGCTCAAAACCCCAGAGCCAATACTTTTAAGCAACCAAGAAATAGCCAACCTATCAGATGCACATTTCAAAACACTGGTGATCAGGAAGCTCACAGAACTGGTTGATTTTGGTCACAAATTAGATGAACAAATGAAGGCCACACTAAGTGAAATGAAGGAAAATGCACAGGGAACTAAGAGTGATGGAAAGAAAACTGGGACTCAAATCAATGGAGTGGACCAGAAGGAAGAAAGAAACAACCAAACAGAAAAGAATGAAGAAACAAGAATTCAAAAAAATGAGGAGAGGCTGAGGAACCTCCAGGACAACTTTAAACGTTCCAACGTCCGAATTGTAGGGGTACCAGAAGGGGAAGAGAAAGAGCAACAAGTGGAAAAGTTATTTGAATGAATAATAAAGGAGAACTTCTCCAATCTGGCAAAGGAAATAGACTTCCAGGAAGTCCAGGAAACTCAAAGAGTTGCAAAGAAGTTGGACCCAAGGAGGAACACACCAAGGCACATCATAATTACATTAGCCAAGATTAAAATGAAGGAGAGAATTCTAGAAGCAGCAAGAGATAAGGAGACAGTCACCTACAAAGGAGTTCCCATCAGACTGTCAGCTGATTTCTCAAAAGAGACCTTATAGGCAAGAAGGGGCTGGAAAGAAGTATTCCAAGTCATGAAAGGCAAGGACCTACATCCAAGATTGCTCTATCCAGCAAAGCTTTCATTTAGAATGGATGGGCAGATAAAGTGCTTCTCAGATAAGGTCAAGTTAAAGGAGTTCATCATTGCCAAGCCCTTATTATATGAAATGTTAAAGGGATTTATCTAAGAAAAAAAGATTAAAAATATGAACAGTGAAAGGACAGCAAACTCACAGTTATTAACAACCACACCTAAAACAAAAGCAAGCTAAGCAGAAAGCTAGATCAGGAGCAGAGCCACAGAAATAGAGATCACATGGAAGGTTA
>PVKM010030834.1:0-17089 GCA_004027735.1 Carollia perspicillata | reverse complement strand
TTTGTGGTGTTTAGTTGTATGAGTTCTTCATAGATTTTGGATATTAACAACTTACTGGATGTATCATTGATGAATAACTTCCCCATTTAGTAAGTTGTCTTTTAATTTATTTAGCAATATGTTTTATATATTTTTAAAATATTTTATTTATTTCTTTTTGGACAGAGGGGAAGGGAAAGAGAAAGAGAGGGAAAGAAACATCAATGTGTGGTTGCCTCTCGCACACCCCACACTGGGGACCTGGCCCACAGTCCAGGCATGTGTCTGGACTGGGAGTTGAACTGGTGGCCCTTTGGTTTGCAGCCTGCTCTCAGTCCAGTGTGCTACACTACCCAAGGCTGTCTTTCATTTTTTCCATGGTTTTCTTTGCTGTGCAAAAACTTTCTAGCTTGATATAGTCTCATTTTTTAAATGTTTTCTATTATCCTTGCCCTAAGAGATATGTCAGAAAAAAATATTGCTAAGAGCAGTGTCAGAGATTTTGATGCCTGTGTTTTCTTCTAGGAGTTTTATGGTTTCAAGACTTACATTCAAGTCTATAATCTGTTTCAAGTTTATTCTTGTGTGTGGTATAAGAAGGTAGTTTAGTTTCCTTTTTTTGCACATCTGTCCAAAATCTGTCCAATTTTGCCAACACCGCTTATTGAACAGACTGTCTTTATTCCATTGTATGTTCTTGCCTCCTTGGTCATACATTAATTGACTATAAGGGCATGGGTTGATTTCCAGGCTCTCCATTTTCTTCCATGCTCTATGTATCTGTTTTTATTCCAGGAGCATACTGTTTTGATTACTATAGCCTTGTAAAATAGTTTGATATCAGGTAGTATATTACTTCTGACTTTGTTTTTTCTCTCTCAAGATTGCTGTGGCTATTTTGAGGTCTTTTGTATTTCCATATACATATTTGGAGTATTTGTTCTAGTGCTACAAAAAATGTCATTGGTATTTTGATAAGAATTGTGTTGAATCTATATATTGCTTTGGGTAGTATGAACTTTTTAATGATGTTACTTCTTCCTACCCATGAGCACAGTAAATGCTTCCACTTATTTGTATATTCTTCAATTTCTCTCTTCAGTGTCTTAAAACTTTTGGAGTATAGATCTTTACTACCTTGTTTAAAGTACCTATCCTTTGGTATTTTTTTATGTATTTGTCAATGGGATTGTTTTCTTAGTTTTTCTTTCTGGCAGTTTATTATTGGTGTATAAAAATGCAACTAGTTTCTGAATATTTATTTCACAACTTGCTACTTTACTGACTTCATTTATCAGTGTTAGTAGGTTTTTTTTTTTTTTAAAGAATCTTTAGCATTCTGGTGAGATCGGGTGTGTTCAGGGCAGTATGGCTATAGACTAGGGTTCTTATAGAGTATTATGTCATCTGAAAATAATGACAGTTCTACTTCTTCCTTTCCAATTTGAATGCCTTTTATTTCTTCTTGTCTGATTGCTGTGGCTAGGACTTCAAGTGCTATGTTGAATCAAGAGTGGTGAAAGTACCTTGTCTTGTTCCTCATTTAAGGGAAAAGCCTTTTAGTTTTTTCTCATTAAGTATGATGTTAACTGTGGGTTTATCATATACAACCTTAATTATGTTTAGGTATGCTTCCTCTATTCCCACTTGCTGAGTTATCATAAATGGGTGCTGGATTTTATCATATGCTTTCTTTGCATCTACTGATAGTATCATGTGATTTTTATTCTTTAGTTAAGTGGTATGTCACATTACTTGATTTGCAGATATTGTACCAAACTTTCATCTCTGGAATAAATCCAACTTGATCATGGTGTATAATCTTTGTAATGTATTGCTGAATTCAATTTGTAATAGTTTGTTGAAGATTTTTGCATCTATGTTCATGAGGGATATTGGCCTATAGTTTTATTCTTTTGTAATATCTTCATCTGGAATTAGCATAATGGTGGATTTGAAAAATGAGCTTGGGAGCCTTCTCTTCTCTTGAATATTTTGGAATAGTTTGAGAAGATAGGTTTAGTTCTTCTTCAAATGGCATAATTCACCCATGAAGCCATCAGGTCCAGGACTTTTGTTTGTTGGAAGTTTTTGGATTAATGATTCAATTTTGTTCATGGTAATTATTCTGTTCAGATTTTCTGGGTTTTTTTCCTTGATTTAGTCTGGAAAGATTGTATGTTTCTGGGAATTGGTTCATTTCTTCCAGATTGTCCAATTTGGTGGCATGTAATTATTCATAGTATTTTCTTATAATCCTTTGTATTTCTGTAGTGTCAGTTGTCACTTTTCCTTTTTTTTTTTCATTTCTAATTTTATTTAATTGGAGCCTCTGTCTTTTTTCTTGATGAGTCTGGTTAAAATTTTATCAGTCTTGTTTATCTTTTTAAAAATCTTTTTTAAAAATTATATTTATTGATTTTAGAGAGAGAGAAAGGAAGAGAGACATAAGGGGGAGAGAAGGAAAGAGAGAGAGAGAGAAGAATGAGAGAGAGACAGACAGAGAGAGAAACATCAATTTATTGTTCCACTTATTTATGCATTCATTGGTTGCTCCTTGTGTGTGCCCTGACCAGAGATCGAACCTGCAACCTTGGCATATTGGGACAACACTCTAAACAGCTGAGCTACCCAGCTAGGGCCTTGTCGATCTTTTCTAAAAACCAGCTCTTGGTTTCTTTGATATTTTATGTTGTTTTTCTAGACTCTATTTTGTTTATTTGTACTCTGATCTTTATTATTTCCTTCCATCTACTCATTTTTTATTATTATTCATATTTATGTTTCTTTTTTGCCCTTCTTTCCTAAGGAAGTCCCTTTACTATTTCTTGTAATATTGATTTAGTGGTGGTAATCTTCTTTAGGTTGTGTGTGTTTGTGTTTTCCTCAGAAGCTCTTTATCTGTCCTTCCATTTGAAATGACAGCCTTGCTGGATAGACTATTCTTGGTGGCTTTCTATCACTTTGAATATTATGTGCCAGTCTCTTCTGACCTGAAATATTTCTGTTGAGAAATGAGCTGACAGTCTTATAGGAGCTTCCTGGTAGGTAACTGTCCTTTTTATTTTTTAATTTTTTGCTGCTTTTAAGGTTTTCTCTTTGTTTGTAATCTTTGACATTTTAATCATGATGTGTCTTTGTGTGGGCCTCTTTGGGTTCATATTGTTGGGACCATCTTGTTGGGACTCTCTGTGATTCCTGGACTTCTGTGTCTTTTTCCTTCACTGGATAAGTGAAGTTTTCTGTCATTATTTCTTCAAATAGGCTCTCTTTTTTCTTCTTCTGGTACTCCTGAAATGGAGATGTTGTCATTCTTCTTGTTGTCCCAAAGGTCCCTTAAAAATCTCACTTTTTAAAATTCATTTTTGTTTTTGCTGTACTGAATGGGTTCTTTCTGCTACTTTGGCTTCCAAATTGTTAATGTAATCCCTGCTTCATTTAATTTGCTTTTGATTCCTTTTAGTGTATTCTTCATTTTAAGTATAATAATCATTTCTTACTGTCTCCTTTTAGTAGTTTATATGTAATTTTTAATGCTTACTATCTCTTTGTTGAGGTTCTCACTAAGTTCCTTTAGCTTATAACTTGTTTTTTAACTCTATGTGGTATATTGCTTGCCTCCATTTCACTTAGTTCTTTTTTTCCAATTATTTTATTTGGAGAATGTTTCTTTGTCTCCTCATTTGGGCTGTCTCTTAGTTTTTTTCCCTGTACATTAGGTACATCTGATATGTCTCCAAGTCTTGGTATGGTGGCCTTGTGTAGTAAAAGTCCTGTGGAGCTCAGTGGTGCAGTCTCTCTCATTATTTGAGCTAGATGATCTACAAATGTCCCTTATGTGGATTATGTGAGCCTTCTTGTTGTAGGTTAGTTTGATTGCTGTTGGCCCATTTGTGGGTGATTTGGCTCTCAGGCTGGCTGACTGTGAGGACTGATCCCAACCACAGTGTATGAGCTGCTATGCAGGAGCCGACCCCCACAAGTAGAATTTGTCCCAGCAGGTTCTGATGCCTGCCAAGATCTCTCTTTGGGTTTGCTACTTGCGGTGTTAATCAGATTGTGCTCTTGTGGATGGAAGCCAGCCACCGGGTTTATTTGTTCTGGTGCCTCTAGAGGGACTCCAGTGCATCAATGCCAGATGCTGCTTCTGTCAGGCCCTGGGATACCTGTTAAGAGGTACAAAGCAATCCTCAGGTGGTGGCTACCTGTTCTGGGTCCAGAGGAACCAAGCTGTCTACTTCAGCAGGTTTCCACTAGACTGAGCCTGGGGCATGTCAGCAAAATACCCAAGACACCCTGAGATTTGGCTCCACCTGCTAGCTGCCTGTTAAGCTCAGCCACTGAAAGAGCCTCTGGTGGTACATAAAATGTATGAGGCAGGTTCTGAGTCACCAGGTAGGGGTGAGTGGTGTTCACCAGGTTGATAGATTCAAACTTGGCACCAGATCTTGGTCTGAAGTAATTTAGCAAAAGTCTCAGTGTACACCAAGGCCAGCCATCACCTGCCTGAGGCCTGTGGATTTTTGCAGTGGGGTGGGGTCTCAAGGAGTCGTGTATGTGGGGCCAGTAGAGTTCCTTAGGTTAAAAGAGATCACGATTTGGCCCTGTGGAGGGAGGGCTCTTCACAGGAATGGCGGCACTGCTTGGGGCACACAGGGAAATGTAGTCCTTGCCCCAAAGCCACCAACTCATTCTCTTTCTGTGTGTTTCTAATACCTCTGGAGTTTGCCTAGGCCTCCCTGACAGCCTTCCAAGAAAGCCTGCAACATGGGCCCAGGCTGGCTGCAGGTACTGATTCTTCCGCAGGGAGTGTGTTTGGCAGGGTGGGGTGATAGGGTGTCAGGAGGGTGGGGCTATTGAATTCCTCCAGGCGGATGCCATATGGAGAAGAGTGCTTGACCCAGGATGGATGGCATCTGTGGGTGGCATGGGAGGAAGACTCAGCACAGGGACATTGATGGCTGTCCCTTCAGCTATCTTCCCAAAGTCACACAACCCAATCTCTCCCTGTATGACTCCAGATCTCTCTGAGCCTCTATCCCTTCACTAGAGTCCGGGGTGAGTCCCTGTGAACTAGATTTTGTGTGCTGGTTCTTTAACAGGGCACCTGGACTTTTAGCAACCTCCCATCCCACCCTGGGGAACAAAATCCCCAGATTTTTATAACCAGATGTTATGTGGGCTCCTCTTCCTGGCACTGGTGCTGTGGGCTGGGGAACCCAGCATGAGGCTGAGACCCCTCACTTGCTCTTCAGGGGGCACTTTTGCAGCCAAGATATCTTTCCAATTCTCAGCCACAACATGTGGGTGCAGGGCAAGCCCTTGTCACATCTCCACCCTTCTTACCAATCTTGGCATGGCTTCTTCTATAAATCCTTGGTTGTAAGACTTGTATTCAGTTAGTCTTCAGTTGCCTATTCAGGTTGATTGGTCTGTAACTTAGTTGTAATTCTGATTTGGTTTTGGGAGGAGGTAAGTGTAACTTCCAAATGATCTTCCACCATCTTGGATCCCTCCTAAATCCTTTTCATTTTTCTCATCTGCTGTTTTCTGAAGTTAGTACACAGTTCCCTCTCATTTCTCCCAGGTTTGATGTAAGGCTAACCTTTTCATATTTGATACCCTTAGAGAAAAATCAGCAAAAAGAAGTGGACAGGAAAGCATTTAGACTTACTATGAACTAATTTGTGATATTTTAGTATTTCAGTAACTCTTATCATGTATTTTCTCCAGGTTTAGCTGGGTCTAGGATGGGGGAGAGAAACTTATCTGGAGTGACAACATTTCTCCTTCCTATAATTATTTTTTGCATAGGATATTTATTTTTTTTTCTATAATCATCTCACTTTGGAGATAAAGGAAGAGGAAGTACATCGTTTTTATTGGGAATTTTCTTCTAGAACATTATTTTGACTTTCTTCATGAGATAAAAGAGATGCTAACATTATATCCTGCTTCAGTTTCAAATGGTGTATTTTGGTTCAAAATTTGCTGTGAATTTTAGAACTTCATATTGTGTCATAGTGGCCCAGCCAGTGTTTTTTTTATTCCTAATGACTATTAATCTTATACCCCTAAATATATTTCAGATGCAATTCAACAAATGAAAATGAGATCCTGTTAGTGGGTTTAGGGTTAAATAAGCCAATGAGAATAAGCCCTTTAAGAATAACAGCCTCAGGGAGATGGACCATTCTGGGACAGTCCTGTGTCTTCTCCAGTATAGGAACACTATCAGAAGGCCAAGCCGCTCTCTGGAGGCAAAACTGCTACACCATACATCTTGTTTGTTTAGATGACATTGTGAGACCCAAATCTACCCTGTTAGCTCATTCTCTAAGAACAAGCCAAGCAACTGAAAACGGAGTACACGCTCAGCTAAGTCAAAGCCCAAGGGGGATATTAGCATCACAGGCTTCACCCACCCACCTGGAGCATGAGTGTGTGAGAGAATGAGGGAAAGGTGGTGTCACCACTATCTTTTTTTGTGTGTCAACCAACTACCAAACAACCCTCTTTTTCTCTTCTAAAGTCTTGTTTTAAAGAAGGCTCAGCTCAGTTGAATCACTTCCAAGTTGCTGTAGCTGGTTTAGAAATCACTCTTTGAAGTTATGCCCTGGCACAAATCAGCTATGTCTTACAGTAAAAATGAACCCACAGACATTGTTTAGTGTGAGAATATGGTCAAAGTGAGAATAGATAGTATATTAAGAAATTAGATAATTTATATATTTGAGCTAAATACTAGATAATGAATGTTTTTTCTTAGGAAAAATCTAATATGATATTAAAGTTTAAAACAAAATCTGTAATAAATTAGATTTAAAGAATTATATTTCTATAGTAGAAAAAGGTGATGGTAGAAGAATATATGGAGGAAGCTTTTAGTTAAAAAATTAATTTAATTTAATATTTTTTTTATTAAAAAAATAGGAGGTCTAGAAAGCAACCAATCCAGGTTGGAATATGGGAAGTGAAGCCTCCAGGGAGATCTCCTGGGTAAAAAAAACCCCAAAACTAATGTACTTAATTATGTGGAAAATAGAATTGAGAGGCATATTACAGAGCTACTAAGGTATTTAGAATTAATGATTGCATACATTAAGAAAAAAATTAAAGAGTCAATTAATAACTCCAGGAATATTTTAAAACTTTGAATAAGGAAAGGAGCATATTTATGCTATTCAACTTAGCTCAGAAAAAAAATTCACAGTCATAATTATGTAAACTCCGAATGCTGATTTACTCAAAAAATTATGATATAACTTAGGAAGAAAGGGAATTACTATTAGATTTCTAAAACTATGTTCATGAGCTATTTACTTTAATACAATTTTAAAAAGAAAAATCATTTCAGCAAAAAGATGTTTTACAAGAGTTAGTTGAAAGCTATAGTCTCAGCATGATAAAGATAAAATAGAATAAAAGCTAAGAGAAACCTTTGCTTTCTTATTTTTATTTTTTCAGTAGAAATTGGCTCTGTTCCTAGAAATTCTGAATTTTAAATTCTGGTAATCAGCCCAGTGTTCCACTGATGAAGCAGAAATGTGAGAACATATTCTACTATGTCAACGATATATAAGAATTATAAAAAGGGCATGGAGAAGTTGGTGGAGTTCTGTGTATTCTGCTGAGCTAATAAAGAGGACTAATTTAAGGGGGATAAAACTCAGGTTTCTCTCAAGGTTCTAATGTTTTCAAAATATATTTGTTATATCACTTAAAGGCTTATAATAATAATGATCTAAGTTCTGTTTATTTTTCTCAAAAAAGGAATAAACACTTGAGGAGACAGTTCTGTACCCCTTGAGCAGGAAGAAGCCGTCCTTTTACCATGTGAATAATTTAACCGGAATTATTGCTCACTATTCAGGGAATGGTTTATATAACCTTTGGGTCAACTTGTGCTTCATGGTGCAGTAAGCTTTTGACATTCACCTCTATAATCCAGAGACAGATTTGTTATTTGTAATACCAGATATTGACTGCTAACTTCCAAAACAGGAACCTCCCTTATCAGATTACAGAATGTTAGAGCAAAAGAGAACTGACAGATGATCTCAACTAAGCTGCCATTTTATAGACAAAGAAACTGAAGCACAGAGTGACTTGCTGATGTCTCCCCAAGCTGGGGCAGAAGCTGGTCTAGAGCTCAGCTCCCGACTCTCAGGTCCATGTTCCACCACTAATGTCATGTAGCTTCCCTCTCAATTTTTGGTGAATGAGTGTTTTAGGCATTGAGAAGGTAACAATGAGATATAATACCTGACATCAAGGAGCTCAAAATCTAATAGGGAGAATAGATATATAGACACCCTCTCCAAAGCATTATATTGAATTCTGCACACTGTTGCTAGAATGATCCCCCTAAAAATATAAATTAGAGCATTTTGTCTGTTCCTGCTTAAAAGCCTGCAGTGGCTTCTCATTCTTGTCAGGTAAATCCTCCTCCTTGTTTTCTGACCTCTTGATGTTGATGTTGAAGATCAGCCCTAGAAAACCATTTGCTTTTCCCTAAATGTGACATGCTGTTCTATTCTGCTAGGACTTGGCTCATATAGTCCCCTACCTGAGTGCCCTCTCCTCATCACCCTCCAGAAGGGTTATTTCCTTATAATACCTTTCCTTAAGTTCCTCTCCTCTAATCTCCATTCTTACAGGTGGAATTAACCAGTCTCTCTTTTGTTTATTGTCCACTCTGTCCTGCTTACACTTCTCCTATAGCACCTATTGTGCTTTGTAACACTGATTTAAAAAATACATAAATGTTTTTGCTGTTTGCACATATGTATTTCTCTGCTAATTGAAGGTAGGCTCCTTGATGGCAGGACCATCTTGTTTGTATCCCTAGAACATAGCTGAGTATCTGGTTCATAAAAATTCCACGGAATGAACTGCCCATAGAGGCCCGTACAAAGATCTGTAGCAATGCAGTGGAAGGAGCCCTGACCTGTACTTGGAGGAGCTGCCCCAAGTATGTGGGCCACACCTTAAATGATCAGTAGCCCATCAAGGTAGAGGGTGGGTGTTGGTTCATATCTGGTGTCAAGAATAGAATGCACACAGGTGCAGAGGCCTGAGAAATGGTGGAAATGGTGGCATGCTTGAGAAATGTTAAGGAAACCTGACAGGATAGACGGTGGTATATGTTGTTAAAGTAGAAGTATCTACAATAGACAGTCAAGGCCTGTGTGTGAGACTTCTGGTAATTCATGCTAAGAAAGGAGGATTTTTGTTTTTGTTTTTATCCTCATCCAAGGACATTTTTTCATTTCTTTTAGAGAGAGAGGAAGGGAGAGAGAGAAACAACAACACGAAAAACATCAATTGGCTGCCTCTCATATGGCCTGGACTAAGGATTGAACCTGCAACCTAGCTATGTGCCCTGACCAGGAATTGAACCCACAACCCTTCAGCTATCGGACAACACACCAACCAACTGAGCCACACTGGCCAGGACAAGAAAGGAGTTTGATTGTATTATGAGGAGCTAGTAAAAGAGTTGTGAAGGTCAGCATTCAAGAGTATGAATAATTGGATGTGCCTGTCAAGAGACAGGACAATGCAGCAACTGAGCAGAGGCTGCTCTAGAGAGGGGTGGGACTGGCAGTTCTGAGTCTGGTGTGACAGTGCTGATCTGAGGGTTCAGAGAACTGAGAATGGTCCTGGTGAGGAGAGATGGGAGCCAGCAGCACAGCAGTGGAGATGGAGAAAAAGAGAATGATTGGAGAAATACAATAGTGGTGGAATGATGAGTGGTGACTGGTTAGAGATCAGGAATGAGGGGAAGAGAGGAGTAAAGAGTGATTCCAGCCCTGGCCAGGTGGCTCAGTTAGTTGGAGCATCATCCCATACCCCAAAAGGATGAGGATTCAATTCCCATTAGGGGCACATACCCAGGTTGGAGGTTCAATCCTCGGTCAGGGCATGAACAGGAGACAACTGGTCAATGTTTCTCACATTGATCTCTCTCTCTCCTTTCCTCTCTCTCTCTAAAATCAATAAACATATCCTCAGATGAGAATTAAAAAAATAAATAAATGATTCCAAGCATTTATCCATGCTTGGATAAGTGAATGGCAGTGTCCTGATATGGAATGCAGGAAGAAGAGGTTGTTGAAAAATAACATTAAATTGAATTTCAATGCTCGTGAGATACACACATGAAGGTATTGAGAAAGCAGTTAAAATTATGTGTCTCATACCCAGGAAAAAGTGCAGGTTGTGAGTATACCTACATGATAATGGAGTTCCTAGGAGAGGATGAGAGCACCTGGAGCTCATGTGCGTGAGAGAAGAAGCTCTTGGACAAGGCCTTTGGAAATGGAGGAGAGGGAGTAACACAGCTAAGACTGAATTGGAGTAGACAAAGAAGAAGTAGGAACAGATCCAGCATGGAGTCATGGAAGCCACAGAAAAAGAGAGTTTATTCCACAGGGAAGAAAGAGTTAGTGGTGTTCAAACCAGAGAAAGGATAAGGATGATGATGACTGAAAAAAGGTCCTGGAAGATCTGTAATATAAGGTTGCAGACCTGCTCATTGGGGGCTGGAGGAAGTCCAGCATAAGTCAGCCCCAGGGTTGAGCCAGTGAATCAGAGACAAAAGGCTCCTATTTCCTAGTCCCACCCAGTTCATATGCTTGAGGTTGGATTAGATTATGATTTACGCTAAAATGGCTTCGTCTGTATAGGGCTAGTGAAATTGAGGTGGTTGGACTATTCTGGCAAGAACTTGATAAAGAATTGAGAGGCTTTCACATTAATTTTATTCTTCATTTGCATGAGTTGGGATTGGGTTAAGGAGGTAGCTGACTAAAGAAGAGAAAAACATAAAAGGGAAGGGAAAAATAAGTATTTGCTCTTTAAAAAGGTAATGTGCCAAACCACAGTTCTAGAACTTTTATCCTCCTGTCTCCACAAAGACTAGGGTCTTTTTATAGGAAAACTATAAGATAGCACAACGAACATAAGCTTCAGTGGGCTAGCAAAAAAAATGTGATCACCATATAATTTGTTTCAGATTCCTCAAAAAAGTTTTAGTAAGGGACTTAGTAAGTATGGGGATTCAAAGTGTGGTCTGTGGACAGTGTTGAAATTAATAGTACAGAAATGGAGAGGAAACACTTAAAAACTGTCAGAGCAAATTAAGAATGCCATGACATACAAGCACTTACTTCATCAGTGGACTCGTCGTTGAGCAAGGTATGGGAGAGTCTGGGTGTTGTAAAATTCACATAGGGATTCACATGGAGCATAACCTGGGCCCTAGTCATGTGCAAGAGGAACGGGTGTCAGACCATAGCAGGTTGGAAATTAAAAAAAAAACAGATAAAACTAAACAACAAACCCATGGATGGTTTGAGGAGCACTGCTCTTAGATCATAACTCATTTGTAAGTTAAACTTCTTATAGTTCTCTTGGGACAAGGTGGTTGACAGAGACACTGAGCGCATACTAAAAGATTTAGACATAAAGTGAAAGGAAACTGGAAGTGATTGTAGAGATGTAAATTGGTGTTGGAAATTTCCAAAATTACCTTCTGAAAAGACTTTCTAGATTAAATGCAAGATAGTTTATTTTTTAAATTGTTTTGTTCATTACAACATCCCACAGGTCTGTAATAATACTTGGTACATGGTAGGCACTACATAAATATCTGTTGAATATTTAATTAGCTATTCTAACTACAATGTAGAGAATAAATTGAATGGGGGAAAAGGCAAGTATTAGAAAAAAACAGAACTTAAAGACATTCTAACTGTAGGTTGATGGGACTAGTCAGCCTAGTGAACACTAATATAAAGAAGATCTAAGTAATACTAAGAGAAATTTCTAGTTTTCCCCACTTCAGTAGGCAGCGTGTCTATCCACTGAGGTCCAAGTTAGAAATCTGGGGTTGTCCTTGACTCTTCCTGCTGTCTTTGCACCCAGTATTCTGTGACTCTTTGAGTCTCAAATAAGACTTCTCCTCCTACTCACGCGACTTTAGCTCAGGCTGTAGCTCCTATGCCAGCACTTTCACAATAGCTTCCTAAAAAGTCTCCCTGACAGGCTTTTCCCTGTTAGTCTTTCTTCCAAAATTGAAAATCTGTTATTTTTACTCTGTTGTTTAAAACCATTAAGTGGCTCCCAATTTACCTTCTAAGCTTAAGCAACACCCTAATCCTGTAGTAGCACAGTCCCTTTCAAGGCCATGTGGTACTTGCCTCACCCTCTGCAGCCTTTTCTTCTGCTCCTTACCTGGTGATCCTTGAACCTCAGCAACGTGAAGCTACCTGTAACCCCTGCTCCGAAGGTGTGCATGCTAGTTTGTGCTTCTGTGCTTACTCTATTTCTTTTGCCTGGACTGCCCTGCTGCCTACTGCTGCACCTGTATTCATTTCCTATTGCTGCTGCAACAATTTACCACATACTTAGTGGCTTAAAAATTGACATGAACTTATCCTCTTAACTTTTTGGAAATCAGAAGTCTGAAATGAGTCTTTGGGGGCCAAAACCAAGTTGTTGGCAGAGCTGCATACCTTTAGGAGGCTCTAGGAGAGAATCTGCTCTTTGCCTTTTCCAGTTTCTAGAGGCTACCCATATTTTTGGGCTACGGCCACATCATTCCCACCTCAGCTTCCATTGTTGCATCTCCTCTGGCTCTGACACTCCTGACTCCCTTTCTTATAAGGATCTGTGTGATTATATAAGGCCCACCTAGATGATCTATAATGTTTCCCTCTTTCCTGAATGTAATCACGTCTGCAGAGTTCCTGTTGTCACATAAGGCAACATACTCCCAGGGTTAGGAGATGGACATCTTAGGGGAGCCATTATTCTGCCTGCCACACCCTTCAATGCCCACTGATTTCTTAAAGCTCAGCTCAGATAGCATTTTTCTCTAAATCATCCTCTGCTAATCCTTCCACACAGAGCCAGTCACTCTCTATTTTGTGTCATATACGTGCTGCCATCATTGCATAGATTAGCTTATACTGCACACCTGAAATTTTTATCTCTCTACTGTACTCTGAGGTCTTGAGGGGAAGCTTATTTCTCTTTCTATTCCCAGCACCTAGTACACCACATGACATGTAGTAAAATGGACAAAATTTATTTTTAGAAAATGAACGTGCCAGGCACTGTGATGAGCCATTTTCATGAGACCTGGGGCTGTGGATGTAAATGGAGACTGAAGCTAGTGTGTCCTGACTCTCCAGGGTCATCTCCTATCACTCCCACCTCCACCCTGCCAGCCTCATTCTCACATCTACCACCCCTTGAGTCACAAGGACTTTCTGACCCTTCTTTTCCTTGCCTTTCCCATCCTCATCTCTCTAACTTCATTGTTCTTCCTCCAACTTTTCTGTTTTGTGAATCTCTATTCATTCTTCAAGGCATAAATAATTTTTTTCTTTTGCAATGCCTTTTATAATCTCCTCAAGAGAGAATTAATCACTTCCTCATTTGGTTTGCTAAGATATATTTTTAATACATATCTGTGTTACATATCTCACATTGTGTTTTGCTTGGTAATGTATATACCCATTCTTCCACAAGAGTGTACAAGAACCATATCTTGTTTATAACAGTGCTAGACATATAGCAAACGATCAATAATATTAAATTAAACTGAGCATGTGCACCCATGAGCATGGAGGGCCATAAGAAGGAATTGAAGATAAAGGATGCCCCTGATAAAAGCTAAATAGGAAACAGTAGATGGACAAGATACTCACAGAGTGTCAGGAGACTCAAGGAAGCAGATCGTGATGAAGAGCATAATTAGAGTGACTGGCCTCTAATAAAGAGGAGAGCATGAGCAGCAGCACCAAAGGCCACTGAGGTGCTGACCTGAGAAATCAATGAGAAAGGCCATTGAAAGATCCTAATGGTTTTAGGAAGCATAGCTTTTACACTGCTCAGTCAGGGCCCTGGGTCCACTCTGTTTTTAGGTTGGGGGAGGAAGGATAATGGAGAAAATGAATGACTTGAGGAAGAGGAAAACAAGATTTCTTATTCCATGTACTGGTTTGAATGCCTCAGGACATGACACCACAGAACAGCTCCAGGTCAGGTTGGAAGGCTTGGTTCTTTCGTCTATGACAGAGGGTTCAAAGCATGGGGTGATGTGGGTAGTTCTCAGAAAACACAGGAACCGACTTGTGTTCCCTTATACTAATCAGGTGTTTTCATCAACAGGTAGTCAGCGTAGTAGTCCAGGGGCCCACTCTTAGGATCAAAGGTGAAATGGCTAATCTGGCTTCAGCTCTGAGAGCAATTTATCTTCCATGGAACTTTTCTGGGTATTGGGCTTTCTCTGTATAAGGCATTCTCTGACCCAATGGAGCAATATTCTCCATGCCTCTGCCTGCCTTGAACTTTGCTCTCCTGTCTTCCACCGAAACTACCTTCAGCTGCATTCTCCAACCTATATCTTGTTTAGCTAACCTCTATGGCCAGCTGTCTGGATTTTTTCCCAAATTGATTTCATGTAGCATTTAGTTCTGTGATCTGCTTCTGTTGTGTCTACTCTGGTCTGATAGGTCATGCATTCTCAATGGGAGTGAGAATGGTTTTTGGTAGGATAAAAAACAGCTTAATTTTTTAATGTATAGTGCAGATATAGTACCTAAATTGATATAATAATATATCTGTGGTATTAAAATGTTATGGGGAACAATTTAAAAATGTCTAAAAAGGCTACTTAGGAGGACAATTTGCGGAGGGTGGGGGAGCAGGGAAGGTTGAGAAACACTGTGACATGTTATGAGACCAAAATTTGAGTTATAAGAGGAACATTAGAAGAGTGGATGGTGAGGAAATGGAGGTATCCAGGGTTGGTTACTTGCCTGAGAAGTAGATTAGGGAGAAGGTTCCAATCTGGCAAACAAATTTTGAGCGTTTGTTATGTGCCATGAACTGTGTGAAACCCTTTCACATTTGTTAGCAGAAAGCTTCTCCTTATTCTAATCTCAATGTGCATGCTCCTTTTAGGAACAACAGTGACAGTTTTCGTTGAGGTATTAACCTATCTATGTTCCCTCCACTTCGGCGGTTTTTATGCTAATTATGCACTTGGAGGCAACTCCTCATTCACATTTTGCAATATAACAAAATGAAACACACAGCCCAGCTTGTGTTTGTAGAAGCTCCTTTCATGGCAGCCTTTCAAGGGGTTGGGCAATTTAAAAGATGCAATTGTAATCATGACTAACTCATTAAGATGCTTCAGGGAAACCTGAATATCTTTAACCTACTTCTGAAAAGAGAGGCAAGGAAAATACAAGAGTGAGAATAATCCAAGGAAAACAATTTCAACTCTTTGAACAATAGACAGACTCCAGAACCTCCTGAGCTTGAGAGAGGGCAGGACAAGAAAAATCTTCCTTAGAGGAAACCTGGCAATCACTTTTGTCTACTTGCTCTTCTAGAGCATGACCTTTGTTTGGTTGTTTGTTTTGACTTTTAAAATGCTCTTCTTTGTTCTCTCATAGCATTCATTAAAAATTTACCAGTAAGTCTGCATTTATGCTAGTCAGATCGTCTATGCCACATATTCATCTCTTGTACTTGACTCCTGAGCTTTCCTTCTCTCTTGCTTTCCTACCTCATCATGAGTGCTGAAGCAGGGATAGTGTTGTTGGGGTGGAAAACTGAGGGAGAAGATGGATGAGCCACAATGTCCTCTTTGAATCTATAGCCAACTCTTGGCAGCTTATCCGTGGTAAATCTTGTTTTCAGCTTCTTGTTGACTTTATCACCCACTCTGTGTGCTTAACTCTCTGATGGATGTTATCATTAGCTCTGTTTATTCATGATGCCAAGAGCACCAGTTGAACAACGAACTATTCAGGGAACTCTACTCTTTAAGGGTCAAGTTGACCAGAAAAAAAAAGAAAAATTACTGTTTTGTTAAAATTGCCTTTGTTTTAGAAATAATCATTTACATTTAGTCAAACTACTTGTGTGTACAATCACAGTCCTGTTCCTTCTTCTTGTCATACTTTGCACTCCAGAAGGAAGAGAAGACGTAAAGGGAAGGTTTTATTTTATTCTATTCTTTTATTCCTCACCCAAGGATATGTTTACTGATTTTGAGAGAGAGAGAGAGAGAGAGAGAGATCTCAATGTGAGAGAGAAACATTGATCGGTTGCCTCCTGTTCACACATTGCCCAGGGATTGAAACTGCAACATAGGTATGTGCCCTGACCGGAGATGGAACCCTCAACCCTTTGGTGTACAGGATGATACTCCAACCAACTGAGCCACCTGGCCAGGGCAAAGGGAAGATTTTAAAATACAGTTTTAGTATATGTGCTGCTCAAGGGAGCACTAAAACACAGTTTTAAAACCCAAGTGCCCATCAGTAGATGAGTGAATATAAAAGCTGTGGTACCTTTACACAATGGAATACTACTTTGCTGTAAAAAAAGAGGAAAATCTTACCCTTGTGAGAGTATGCATGGACCTAGAGAACATGAACCTAGTATGGTAAGTGAAATAAGCCAGTCAGAGAAAGATAAGTATCATACGATTTCATGCATTTTTGGAATCCAATGAACAAAATGAACTAGCAAGCAAAATAGAGACAGACTCATAGAGAACAGACTGACAGCTATCAGAGGCGGGCTGGGCTGGGGAGTGGAGGGATTGAGAAAAAAGAAATAAATCTCATGGATGTGGACAACAGTGTGGTGATTGCCTGGGGGAGGAAGTAGGGAGAGATAGAGGAAGGTATAGGGGGAATAAATGGTGATGGACAGAGACTTGACTTGGGGTGGTGAATACACAATACAGTGTACAGATAATGTGCTATGGGACTGTGCACTGAAATCTGCATAATTTTGTTAACCAGTGGCACCCCCATAAATTCAATAAAAAGGAAAAGCAAAACAACAACAAAAACCATGACTTTGAGTAGGAGTTTGAAGCACAGGTAAATGTGTGACCTTAGAGGATAGGGAGACATCTCCGCTTAGGTGCATGCAACTGAAAGGATCCACTGACTACAGGAGAAGAGCAACAAGGGACACTGGTGGGTAATTAGGCAGCTTTGCCAGTTCTGGACCATTTTCACATTGTCACCTCAATATATTTTTGTAAGTTTTACAAATTCTTGGAGTA
>PVKM010030833.1:0-17106 GCA_004027735.1 Carollia perspicillata | reverse complement strand
TTTTTTTTTTTTTTTTTTGCTATTGTTCATCTGTTTGTTTTGGCTCTTTTTTTTCATATTAGATGTTTTCCTTAAGTTCTGGCAATTTTGGGTTGTGTGTTTGTAATTAAGATGAGTTACTAAAAGCTGATGGGAAGCACTGAGTTCATGGACTGGGTTTGAGTTTTACTGCAGGGTGACGTGAGTAGGCTTTTGTTGAGAACTTTAAATATCAGCATCTTTAAATATGTCCTGTCAGATTGATTAGTGTCCTAAGCCTTTCCTTCTCTCATCTGGAGAGTGAAGATTTGAATGCCCTCATTCTGGGAACCAAAGGAGGGAAGGAAGCTAGGGTGGTGACTCTGCAGGCAGCAGTGAGTGTGTGTACAGGCACTGAGGCTAAGTTTCCAGGGGACGGACCTCAGGACCCAGAATGCAGTGGGAAGGAAGACTGAGAAGCTAACTCTGCAAACAACTTTCTCTGTCATCCTCTTCATGCTGGCACTTCTACATTCACTCCCAGCTCCAGAGGGTTCTGACGCTGCTAGTTTCTGTATCTTTTGAAAATGCTAAAAAAAGAAAACTGTCCTTATCCTTGGTTCTCTTCACTAGTGTCTTGAGATTTGGCATTTTTGTATTTGACAAATTACTTATCATCGGTCCATTTGCTTTTCAGTTTCCAAATTATGTGCATTTTTCTCTTAATGGGGTTATTATTATTTATAAAGGGATATTAGAATGGAAGAAAATTATTTTCACCTGTTCAGATCACCATCCTTACCTGGATCTAAAATAAACATTTCCTTTTGTTATTTTATTTGTTGTTATCTACCTCAGGAACAGGAACTATTTCGATGATAGATTGTGTTTATCTGTCTTTTATATCTATTATGTTCTTTCTAATTGCCTTATTTTTTGCCTATTTCCTCAGCATTCATTATGATTATCTACAAGGCTTTCTCTTTGTCAGTAATTTAATTTTCAGTAATGCTTAATCATTCCTTAAGGTTATTTATTTCTTTATTTATTAGCTCAGTAATGCTGAGCTTTTTAGTTGTCAGTTTGTTTCCTTGGCTGGAAACAATTTCCCCATTCTCTCTTGTTACATGGTTTTATTGTTTTAACAGTGAGTCCTTCATTTATTAAATTCACTTTCTTTTAAAACTTTTCTATAACACAAGGCACTGACTGGAAATTTTCACCTGTCCTTTGCTTTATGACTTCTTTTATTATTTCTTTTCTTTTGTTCATGGTTATGGTGGGCCACTCAGTCCAGACTTAAATTTTGCCAATATAGTATGAACTATCATTGGTTAACAATATTTCCTTTTTAAAAAATATTTTATTTATTTATTTTTAGAAAGATGGGAAGGGAGGGAAAATAGAGGGAGAGAAACATCAATGTGCAGTTGCCTCTCGCATGCTCCCTTACTGGACACCTGGCCTGCAACCCATGCATGTGCCCCGACTGGGAATCGAACTGGCAACCCTTTGGTTTGCAGACCCACACTCAATCCACTGAGCCACACCAGGCAGGTCTGGTTAACAATATTTGTAATTCATCTGAAACCAATGTAATAATGTGGCCTTCCATTTAACCTACAATTTAAGGGTAGCAATACTTTAGTTTTATTTGCTATTCTGTAGTTTGTGGGGACTGGAGGGTGGCAAAGGAGCTGAGAAATAATGCAGACGTTATAGAATTGTGTAGACTCTGTTCGCTCTTCTAAGGCTTTGGGAGGTAAACTCTGTTTTCTTTATGGCGTATCTTGAGTTACTCCATTAGATGTATAGCCCCAACAAATGAGCTGTGGTGGTTTTTCTTGCCTTTGCTGAGATCCTGTAATAGTAGGTAGATGCTTTCATTAATAATTTTTCCCCCTGAATTTTCCCTGAGTTGCCTACTTAGTGCCAGTCTGTGTCTACCTAATTTGGAAATGGGTATTAGTGAGTATTTTCAGGATTTTTTGCAACATTTTATTCACTGATATGACTTCTGAGAGGTAGATTTGGGGTCAGCTGATATGAAGTCACAAAGTAATTTTCAGTTTCTTAGTTGCCGTTTTTTTGAAGTTTATTTGCCCTTTCTTTTGCTTGTTTGGTGCTTGTAATTGTTTGCTTAATTTTTTTTACTAGATTAGATGTGCTAACGTTGATCCATATGCCAAAAAAATTGTTAAGAAAAAACAATGCCACTTATTCAGAAGCATGTATTAACAGTATTCAAGGGAAGATATTATTGGTCTGCTTTCATGTTGATATTTTAACCTAGCAGTTTAAATTTTTTCCTATTGTTTGGTCACTTTGGTACTTTTTTCTTAGATTTTAGTTTCCAATGGGATTAATTTTAAAATAAGCAATAGGCTGAAGACAAGCAGATTCTCATTTTTATCATTTTATGCACATAGCGCTCTTCCCACATTTTCTAGGGTTCCGATTCCTAGAACATAATCTTTAAGTCTGCAGTTCCTATCAGAACTACTCATTTTGATATAAATGGCAGATATTAACTCAAAGTGTGACTTACTCTAATGAAATTTTTTGTTTCTTTTTTAACATTTAAAAACATTGTTTATAATTTATAGCTTGCCAAAGCTATGGTAGCTTATTTCTCACAAACCCTCCTCCTGCAAAGAGCTAGAAAAACTGGAGAGAAAGATTTGTGTCCTTGAGATCAGAACAGAAGGTAAGCCCAGAGAGTTGATCCCCATTTCCAAAGCAACGCTGAAAGGCTGAGATAGTAAGCAGAACTATCAGGAGACTTAGAAGGCTGTTGTGGAAATAAGGTTACAAAAATTAGAGTTCAAGGTTCAGTGTGGAGGAAGCATCATAAGTATTCCAGACTTTTGGTCAGGATTCCCCAAGGTAAAGAAAAGGGGAACTTGTAATAGAGCATTTTCTCCAGAGAGTCAAGACCAGTTTTAGATCGTTTCAATTTCTGGTGAGAGAGGCAAATTTTGTATTGCCAGTGCACCTAGCATAGGTGCCTGCTAGCAGCAAAGTTAATTTTTTTTTCTGGAGAAAGGTAGTATTATCTGGACTCTCAAAGCATTTCTACAGTTTTTCATATGAAATATCTGAAATAATGAGGCATGTAAAAGGACAAGGCCTGATCAAAAATCACCAGAAAAAAACAGAAAATAGATAGGGTTACAGGAAACAGTTATCAGGGGCCTCACAAGGCATAATATATGTTCAAGGAATTAAAATAAATGAATGGAAATTCTGGAAGGAAACTATTTGAAACTAAAAAGAATCAAATGAAGATTCTAGAATGAAAAATAAATATCTGAAATTAGAAACTCTGTAGATTGTTTAACAGCAATTAGAAATAGCCAAAGACAGAATTAATAAATTTGAAGATAAGAAAGAAGAAAATATCTAGACTGAAGCACAAATAAATAAAATAATATAAAATGCAGGAAATAGTAAAGAGATATAAGATATGGTGAAAAGGCATATGCCTATTTAATTGATGTGCCAGAGAGGAAGAAAAAGGAGAATGGGACAGTAATATTATTTAAAGAAATAATGGCTGAGAATCATTTATAATTAGGGACAGAAATCAAGTTATATATTTAAGAAGTGCTATGAACTTTAAGCAGGTTAAAGACAAAGCATACCATATCAACTGAAAACAAAGAGGAAATCTAAAATTACTGAAGAATAAAAAGTAATGCTTACTTGTTGCTTAAAAATATGATCATATTGCAACATAAACTCTTTCCCAATTATATTATTCATCTTTATTTATTCTTGCTTTTTTAAAGAAAAATAAGATGACATATACATGCTGTTAAGAAACATGCATTATTTTTTCTGAACAATGTATCTTGTATATCTTTCAATGTCAGCAAATGTAAATCTAGATAATTATTTTTGATCACTACAAGGTATTCCAATATGTGGATGTTTACATATTGTAATTTAACTAATCTTCTATTGATGTGGATGAACTAAACAGAAAAATTTTATAGCAAAACCAAAAACAACATAAAATATTAATTTAGCACTTATTGTACCTAGTACTATACTAAGTTTTTACCATGCATTGAATGACCTTTAAGATATGTTATTTCCATTTTTATTAATGATCCTGGTATGAGTATATGTATTTCCAGAAAGTATGCAAAGATATGAAGATATACATACATATACATAATTAAAATACATCCAGAAGTACATATACAAACAGATGTATTTTTGTACAGTGTTTCTGGAAATATCTATGGCCTACATTTCTCAAATAAATATTATATTCTGATAGATTTACACATATAAGTTTTGGCAGATACTACCAAAATGTCATTTTGGTAATCAAACAAAAAATTTATGACTGACACAAATTTATGCCCCATTCAAGAGTTATTTTCTGTGGGAAAGGTTGGCCTCATTTATCTTTAATAGCTTTTGGTCTAGGAATGGACATGTGTCTCAGCTCTGGTCCGTAAGACTCAACGGGAAGACTGCTGAGTCACCTTCCTTCTTCTTTTTTTCTCCCCTCCCAGTCCACCCCCCCAGTGCTCCCCACCTCCCTCCCATTTCCACCCCACCCTTAGCTTTTGTCCATGTGTCCTTTATACTTGTTCCTATAATCCCCTCCCTTTTTCCCTGAAATTCCCTCCTCTCTCCCCTCTGGATACTGTCATCCCCTTTTCTATTTCAATGTCTTTGGATATAGTTTGCTTGCTTCTTTGTTTAGAATCACCTTTCTTCTTAATGACAAGACAAAGCCTCAGAAACCAGGGCCTTTTGGCTTTTCTTCCTGCTCAGTATTCTCATGCAACAGCCTGGAGCTGAAGGAGCTAACTCTCCAGTCTGGGACAGTAAGGAAATAATAAGCTACTACTCTTCAATGACAGGGTGGTAAGATTGAAAGAGAGCAGGTAAACCAAAGCCAACAGCTCCATCCTGTAGACAGTTCTTATGTTTAAAAAATAAACACCATTTCTCCACTCATTGTCAGTCAGGTTTCTATTACTTGCAGGAAAATTTACCTATACAAATTGTACCAATTTATCTACCCAACAGCATTTTATGAGAATATCAATTTTACCACACTATTACTGACACTGAATGTTTTCAATCTTTAAATTTTTTTAAATTGTGGGCAAAAATTGTAACTCATTGTTTTAATTTTCATTTCTCATTGGTGAGATTGATCAGCCTTCCATATACTTATATCATTTTTGTTTGTGATTTAATGGTTAATATTTGTGACTCATTTACTATTGGGTTGTCTTTAGGGTCTGGCAAACTGTTGGGTTTTGAGGAGGAGGCTGCATTGTTATTTTTCTCTCTTTGTGTTTCTTCTGGCTGTACTAAGCATATGAACATTTCAGTGATAATTAATGCCTCTACCAGACAGTAAGTGGAAGGAGGAAGAGAAGATGAACTCCAATCCATTCATTTGTAGTCTTTTTGCACGAATCTCACCACCCTGGCCGGCATTGCTAGAGCATTTTTTGAATTCATAATGCAAAGTAGAATTGCTTCTCACTGAGCAATGATTCTTGTTTGACCCGAGTGTAAAATTGACATAAAAACCATAGAGACCAAAAGTAAAATAACATACCCTCACACAGAGTAAACAAAGAGTGTATGAGTGTTTGAGTGTGCGTGTCATAGCTAAGGGCATGTTTAAAAAACAATAAACGCTTTTTTGGACCTGAGCAGACACTTCTCCAAGGAGGACATACAGAGGGCCCAGAGACATATAAAGGATGCTCAGCATCACTAGCCATCAGAGAGATGCAAATTAAAACCACAATGAGATTCCATTTCACACCAGTCAGAATGGCATAAACAAAGCAACAAACAAGTGCTGGCAAGGTTGTGGAGAAAAGGGAACCCTAGTACACTGTCTGATGTGGACACTGGCCTGCAGTGGCTGCATCATTATGGATGAAATGAGACATTCACATGTACTACTGAGGCCTGTGGAGGAAAAGGGAGAGCATGGCTTTTCTCTCAAGGGGAGCAAAAAGCTGTGGCCTCTGCGATGACAGGCCTTTATTGGGCTTCTCTGCACATTACATGATGGTCCTCATTTACTATGCACAGGTTGCTTTAGGTGGTTACTTTTTACAGACAAGGGAGCCAATGCCACTAATCACATCACAGAAGAGGGATATTTGCAAATGAAAAGGGCAAAAGTGGTTGGACCGGTTACACTGCTCCTAGGAAGGGTTAGCATGGGTTTTAGGAAGTTACACTGTACTAAATGTTTGCCACAAATCTGGGTGAGGGAGTTTTTTAGCAAAAAGCAAGACTCAAAGCAGCCTAGGTACATAGCAGGCCTGATCCCCCATAGGAGAACCTATCCGTGGGTGTGGGTCCTGTGCATCTCCAGGTGGGAGCTAGGCCCACACCACGCAGAATAGTCTCCTATAGCTGTTGACGGGAATGCAGACTGGTGCAGCTGTTACAGAACAGAGGTCCAATATTGGGGACAATATTTGGCCCACCCAGGGACATAAAAAAAACTTTTACAGAACAGTCACATACACACACAGGGGCCTGGACTCTGGATGATGTTATGCTAATACCATCTGGACCATCTACTGGGCTTGTCTGTCTGCTGCCAGATCGGAAAGATATCTCTCAATGCCAGAGATTTGTGAAAAGGAAAAGAAAGCTTTATTTAAGGCTATACAGACTTAAATAAGGGACCCAATGTCCCCATTAAACTATCAAAGTCCTTTAGGATAACTACTGATGCCCACAGTGCTTCCTTCTCCCCTTGCCCTTAACCTGGCTACCGTAACTCAGGAAAAGCAGCACATGTCCATGTTCCCAGGCCACTGGCGCCGTCAGCTGTGTTGCCGTCCAGGCAAAGCCTCTTCTTTCCTCCACAAGAGCTGTGGGGGTCTGCAGTCTCACCAAGCTTCGTGGATTTGCTCCTTGGAAAGCTGGGAGGGGATCTGTACTCTCGCTAAGACCCCATGGTTCGCCCCTCGCAAAGTTGCAAGAGGATCTGTACTCTTCCAAGTCTGCGTGATTCTCCTCTCCCAATGGCTGCCTTGTCTCGATTTAAATGCCTGAGCCAGTCCTCCTTTGCAGCCTCATTTCCGACTCCTCCTACAATCAGTTACACCTGCCAGCATCCCCATATTATCCGAAGTTTACTGGGCTGCCAGCGTGAGTCTGGGCAGATCTGGACCAATATCCTGGAGCCAATCTTCTTCCAGCTCTCAGGCAGGCACTGTAACCAAGGGGAGTTGCCTCCCAGTTATCTCTTGCCTCGCAGTTCTCCCTGGCTCAAAGCAGGGCCACAGCTATTTAACATATCTATGAAACCAGTTAAAGGTTATAGGTATGTTAAATGACCATTCTAGAGGTTATCTGTGAAACCGAAACCGTTGCTATGCAAAACAACTCAATGGCCCTACTCCATATGTCCCATCCCTCAGCTCAGACTTATGGGGGTGAGGACATCCCATACTTTTAATATTTTCTGGACACCCTGAGTTCTGGACCCCATTACAAATCCTTCTTTTGGGGCCCCCCTGGCCGCACCCTCCTACGGAACCACATTTTGATCCAGCAATTCCACTGTTGGGACTATACGCTAAGAATCCTGTAACACCAATTCAAAAGAACTCATGCACTCCTATGTTCATAGCAGCACAATTTACAATAGCCAAGTGCTGGAAGCAACATAAGTGCCCATCAGTAAATAAGTGGGTCAAAAACTACGGTACATTTACAAATGAATACTGTACAACAGAAAGAAAGAAGGAGCTCCTACCCTTTGCAACAGCATAGATGGAACTGGAGAGCTTTATGCTAAGTGAAATAAGCTAGGCGGTGAGGGACAAATACCATATGATCTCCCCTATAAGTGGAACCTAGTCAACAAAACAAACAAGCAAGAAAAATGTAACCAGAAACATTGAACTGAAGAACAATCTGACAGTAACCAGAGGGGAGGTGGGAGGGGGTAATGAGGAGAAAAGGGGGAAGGGTGTCAGGAACATGTATAAAGGACACATGGACAATGCCAAAGGGGAGGTAGGATCGAGGGTAGGAGGTGGGGATGTCCGGGGTTGGGGGGAGTGGTGGGAGGAAAATGGAGAAAACTGTACCTGAATAACAATAAAAAAAATAGACTTTTTTTGGTGCTTTCTAGTGCTGGTATTTGAAATAATTGTACAAATGTGCGTATTTACAATTAGAGAGAAATGACTTTGAGGTGTAAATTAAAATGTTGATAGCATTATATATATAGCTATAACTTTTTGCTTTCCATTGATTACTGTAGCTGATGATGTGTATGTTATACCATACATGAGAATAAGTTACAGTGAAAAATTAACTGGTTTTTACTTCATAGTACTTGTTCTGTGCCCTGCCTAAATTCTACTAGCCTTCCTAGCATTAACCAACGTAAAACTGCTCCTCATTTTGTTGTAGAAAAATGAACTCTTACATGATCTGGGGTGACGGAGTAAGCCTTTAATACACGCGTGGGCCCAGAGGAGACAGCTTCCAAATTCTGGGCACTGAGGAGGGGTCAGGTGGGTGGTTAAATACATTGCAACAAAGTGGGGAGGGGAGAGATCTCGTGATACAAGCAGGAGATACCTAATTGTGAAAGCCAAGGACACAAGAAAGCAAGGGAAGTGGTCCCAGACCCAGGACAAAGGAACAACAGGGGAGCATCCAGGGCCTGGGGCAGGAAATCAACTAACTAGTCAACAGGTGATATAGCCTGAAGCCTGGAAGCCAGCAGGGAGCCATCAGGGGCTGATGCAGAGTGCCAGCTTCAGTTTCTATCTATATTTTTAAATTTCTACTACAATTTAAGTCTTCATTTGTTCCAATGTTTTCTTTGTGGTCTATTTTCAACTTTCTTTCAACAGTGTTAGCCTATTGTAGAAATTAATTCTATTTGTAAAATCTCTATCCATCTTCCTTCATTTCTTCCCTCCTTCTCCCTCCCTCCCTTGTCCTTTCCCTCCCTTCCTCCCTTCTTTATCTACTTAATCACCACACTTAAATCGTGTATCACCTATTTAAATATATAGATAGATTGTTCATACATATATATATTCTTCAGACCTGAAATAGTATTTTCCAAAATTATCTCTATGTAAAAAGGATATTGCCTCATACTCAAGTCCTTAAAAATTCTCATGTGTAATGCTATTTCCTGAGTATTTTAAATAGTAAAGTGACATTTGGGAGAAGGCATACTAGGTCAGATAATTTCAATCAATTCTTTTTTAAAGATTTTATTTATTTATTTTTAGAGAGGGGAAGGGAGGGAGAAGGAGAAGGGAAGAAACATCAGTATGTGGTTGCCTCTCATGCACCTCCCACTGGGGACCTGGCCCTCAACCTAGGCTTGTGCTGTGACTGGGAACTGAACTGGTGACCCTTTGGTTCCCAGGCTGGCACTCAGTCCACGTAGCCACACCAGCCAGGACTGATTTCAATCAATTCTTAAAGATAAATATTAAAATGTCCCTCTGAATTGTCTGATGTCAGCTGATTTTTGTCTGTTTTTACTAGCTGCCTTATTGAACTTTTTTTTTTACTTTGAATTTTTATCAGTATTTTTGAATATCCTACTTTGAAAATGTTATTGCTTTCAGATAATGATAAATATATTTTTCCTAATATTGATATATTTTATTTATTTTACTATATAATCTCTCACTTCTGGCACATTGATAAATAATGGTGGTAGCATCATACACTTTGTTTCTCATAGTAATGTGATAAATAACATATTTCATCACTATGTATAATATGGTTTCTGGTTTTAGACTAAAACTGTTTATTATGTCTAGGAAGTATACTCTTATTCCCAGTTTACTAGTAATATGTGAAAATTATTTTCTGCTTGGCATATACTACTTTAGGAGAGTTTTATTTGAAGTAATTTGATGTTTTTGGCTTAATCATTTTATAAACTTCTGGTGTTAATATAATAAGATAGGAGAAAGTTTTCTGTTTAATTGTATTTCTTAGAAGTTATTAAAGTTTTGTATGTGGACGAGTGTATGATTCTTTTAAAAATATCTCAAGGGCATTTAAAAACAATTTTAATACAAGTATACACATATTTATGCATATCTATGTATATCTATTAAATACACATCTATTGGCTGTATGGATTTCACTTAGAAATTTGTTTCAAGACTAAAAATAATCATGAAAGCATCTAAAGGCAGCCATTCCTGTTTTGTGTTGTTCAGACTCACATCTGAAGATAGTACCTCATGTTAGTAACCAAGGTTATGATCACACATACAATAGAGGTCTGTTTGTAAACCACCCAAGGATATGATGCTGGTCAAGGAACAAAAAGCATTTGGAGAATTATATTCAATGTGTTTTGAAAGTGTAATGGATATGTTACATCATGCGCAAGAAAGCTCACAGAACAATTGTCTCAGTTACTTACTGCCATCATAACCATAAAGCTCTCTTGCTGCATAGTGATGTGTATTTATTACGTGGGGTCAGCTGTGGGTTAACCAAGAGTCTCTGCTGATCTTGTTTGGTCTTAATCACTTAGTTGGGGGTTGGCTGATCGAGGATGGCCATGGCTGAGATGATGGACAACTCAACTCTGTTCAACATGTCTCTCATCTTCTGGCTGACTAGCTGGGGAATATTCTCACGGGGCTGGTGGGAGGCTGAGAGACAATGAGCAGAAGAGACAAGAAGCCTAGGCTCAGAACTGGCTCACAGTCACTCCACTCATTCTAAAGTCAAGGCAAGGCATATGGGTTGGAGAAATAGTCCGTCTTTTTAGGAGAAACTTTAGAGTCATTTGACAAAAGATGCAGAAACAAGATGGGATACGGAATTGAGACCGTAATGCAATTAATACATCCTCTGTGCGAGGTATTATATCCAATTAACCTGACTTTCCCCTCCCGGTCAAAGGCACTGACCATCCCTTACAGAGATCTTTGATGAATACAAGTTCTTGTTCTCTGTATTCTAAAGTTCCTATTTGTAGTCCGATTTTCTACAATAATGTCCTAATTTCCCTCCAGCCTTAGTGGGACCTAGTTAATTAAGTTTGTAGGGCAAAAAGATATACCTCTTTTCTTCAAGTTGTTTTATTTTTTATTTTTATTATTATATACCAGAGGAGTGGGGAGGGAAGCACTCAGTATTTTAGGATCTGGAAGACTGTCTTTTCACTTACAGAGATAACAAAAAAGTAAAGTTTAATTCTTCTTTTATTTTGGTTTTTAAATTCATGATAAAAGATGGCTAGTCATAGGCTATTTTGCCTTCAGACACTGTGAAATTTTCATGATGTAAGTTTTTAAGTATTCTGTTGAATTATTGCAAGCAGGGCAGAATCACAGAAGTGCAGAGCTAGAAGAGATTTATAAGCCCTCTAGACTTATTACCTATTGCAGGAATCTTTTTTAAATTTATTGATTTAAGAGATGGAGGGAGGGAGGGATGGAGAGAGAGAGAGAGAGAGATTGATTTTTTCACTCTATTTATGCATTCTTTGTTGCTTCTTGTATGTACCTTGACTGGGAATCAAATCTTCAACCTTGGAGTATTGGGACAAGTCTCTAACCAATTAAGCTACCCAGCCAGGCATTGCAGAAATCTTTTATAAAACATTACTGTTAGATGATCATCTGAACCCAACTTGAACACTTTCAGTAATGGGAAGCTCACTTCTATAAAAATGTCTTTCATAAATATGGACAAATAAATAATATAGCAATCTCATACTTCCATTAATATTTCCTGCTTGAATGTAATACTTTTACTTTTTTAAATATATTTTATTGATTTTGCTATCACAGTTGTTCCACTTCCCCCCTTCATTCCCCTCCACCCTGTACACCCCCTCCCACCCACAGTCTCTCCCTTTAGTTCATGTCCATGTGTCATAAGTTCTTTAGCTTCTACATTTCCCACACTACTCTTGCCTTCTCCCTGTCTATTTTCTCCCCACCGTCTATATCACTTATTCTCTGTACCTTCTCCCTGCCTCCTCCCACTCCCCTGTTGCTAACCTTCCAGGTGATCTCCATTTCTGTGGCTCCATTCCTGATTTAGGTGTCTGCTTAGTCTGCTTTTGTTTTTGGTGTGGATGTTATTAACTGTGAGTTTACTGTCCTTTCCCTTTTCCTGTTTTTTATCTTCTTTTTATTAGATAAGTCCCTTTAACATTTCATATAATAAGGGCTTGGTGATGATGAACTCCTTGAACTTGACCTTATCTGAGGACCACTTATCTGCCCTTCCATTCTAAATGAAAGTTTTGCTGGATAGAGCAATCTTGGATGTAGGTCCTTGCCTTTCATGACTTGGAATACTTCTTTCCAGCCCCTTCTTGGCTGTAAGGTCTCTTTTGAGAAATCAGTGACAGTCTGATGGGAACTCCTTTGTAGGTGACTGTCCCCTTATCTCTTGCTGCTTCTAGAATTCTCTCCTTCATTTTAATCTTGGGTAACTTAATGATGATGTGCCTTGGTGTGTTCTTCTTTGTGTCCACCTTCTTTGGGACTCTCTGAGCTTCCTGGACTTCCTGTAAGTCTATTTCCTTTGCCAGATTGGGAAAGTTCTCCTTTATTATTTGTTCAGATAAGTTTTCCACTTGTTGATCTTCCTCTTCCCCTTCTGGTACTCCTATAATTTGGATGTTGTAACATTTAAAGGTGTTCTGGAGGTTTCTAAGCCTCTCCTCAATTTTTTGAATTCTTGTTTCTTCATTCTTTTCTGTTTGGCTGTTTCTTTCTTCCTTCTAGTCCACTCCATTGATCTGAATCCCAGTTTTCTTCCCATCACTATTGGTTCCCTGTGCATTTTTCTTCATTTCACTGAGCATCGCTTTCATTTTCTCATCTAATTTGCGACCAAAATCAACCAATTCTTTGAGTATCCTGATCACCAGTGTTTTGAACTGTATATCTGATAGGTTTGCTATCTCTTGGTTGCTTAAAAGTATTGGCTCTGGGGCTCTCAGCTATTCTTCTGTCTGAGTCATCTTTGGTCAGGTGGTGCCTGTTATGTATGTGTGGCGGAGCGTTAGGTGTTTACCAGGATGGGGCAACCTAGTCGCAGGGTTGTGATGATATCTGTGGGGGCGGGGTCAGAGAGGGAACAATGGTGCCTGTTCTGCGCTCTCTTGGATTTCTGTCCCCTCTGCTGCCTCCCACAAATGCCTAGTTTATCTGTACGGGAATGTGTATCAATGGTTGGCCAACCACCCTGCGTGCTCTGCTTGTCTCCTCCCTACATCTGGGGTCTGCAAGCTCCACGCCACCTGTGCTCCCCAGCACTCCTGGGTCTGTCAAACACTGCCTTTTCCAGCTGCATTCCCTCTTCCTCTACTGCTGATTCTGCCCCTCTTACTGGTGTGGTTGAATGGTTGTCGGACTTCCGTAGTTCAATTTTCTGTGTTCTGGTTGTTATTGTTTGTAAATATTTGTTGTCCTTAATCTTGGTTGTGAGAGGAGGTACAGCATTTCCACCTATGCCTCCATCTTGGCTAAAGGTTGTGCTTGAATCTCGTGTTACCCTCTGGAGCAACTGATCTATTTACTCCTCTAACATGACAGATGTTTTGAAGCTCATTATCATGTATCCATTCAGTCTTCTTTTTCCTAGGTTAATTGTAACAAGTTTGTTCTATTATTACACATGTGTTCTTATTTTAAAACCTGTGCTATTTTGACAGCGATACTCTATATGGAATTCTATTTATTAACATCTTTATCATAGATAATTATCTAGTCTAAACACAGTGCCCCTGTCACAACCTAGAGAGCATGGAATCTTGTAAGACTAGTACCTCCCCTGGAACCTATTCGCTAGAGATGAAAATGGCTATGGAGAGTGACTCGTGACCTAACGTTTTACAGGAAGACACTAAGGCCCAGAGGAACTATGTGACTTGCCAAAGGGTTGTCAAATGATTCAGTGGCAGAATGAAAATGAAAATCAAATGACCGGAGATGCAAAATCTGGTCTAGAAATCCCAGCAGTAAATGCATTCTAATATACCCTTTGTTGATTTTCATGTAAGAGCCATAACTGACCAACAGCATTAAAGAGACACTAACCTATCTCGGTTTCTCATCTGTGTCAGGTGCTGCTTTAGACATTTTATGCTAGCACCACATTAAATTAACAAAACAATCCTTGAAAGTGGGTACTAATATGCCTATTTTGTAGGGGAGGAAAATAAGGTTCAGAGAAGTTAAATGACTTGCTTGTGTTTTTTGCTAGTTAGAATAATAGCTGAAGGTCAAGAAAATATTTCTTCCAGTTATTACAGCCATAGTATTAGGTAGTTTTAGTGTCCATCAAGGGATCCACATTCAGATGACAGAAAAGTTAGAGTTGATAATTTCTGGTGTAAGAATAGACACACACAAATATATAGGCATATAAATATGAATATGACTACATATCAATGCAACAGAAGAGCAGCTCAATAAACAAACTCTTATATTTGGAATCAGTTGATTTTCAACAAAAATTCAGGGTAATTCACTAGGGAAAAATTGTTTTTTCAACAAATGCTGCCCGAACAATTAGATATCTATATGAAAAATGAGTCTCCAAGTTACCTCATAATATAAACAAAGAAATCAACTAGAAATAGTTCATTCACTAAATATAAAAGCTAAAAGAATGATACTTTGAAAAGATAGCATAGTAGCATTTTTCTCCTTTGTAGGAGGAAAATATTTCCTAGATATGACACCAAATATAAAACATAAAATAAAAATGGATAAATGATATTTTATTAAAATCTTCAAGTGCTTTTCAAAAGGTACTGTGAAGAAGAAGACAAGTCACAAACTGGGAAAAATATTCACAATATGCATATCAAGCAAAGGACTTATTTAGAACATACAAAGAACTCTTGTATATCAATAAGTTTTCAAACATCCCAGTTAAAATGGGGGACAGATTTGAACAGACTCTTTACAAAAGAAGATATTCAGATGGTCAGTAGACACATAAACACAGGCTAAAATGTAATTAGTAATCAAAGACATAAAATAAGATATCTTCTTACCACTAGGATGGCTTAAATGAAGACTGATACTACCAAATGTTGGTCAGAGGGCAGAACATTGGAAACTCTAATACATTGCTATTGAAAAGAGAAATTAATATAACTAATTTGGAACACAGTTTGGCAATTTTTGTTTTTATGAAGTTAAGTGTTCAATTACACTGCTGTCCAGAAAATTTATTTCAAGGTATTAAGCTAAGAAAAACTAAAACATATGTTTAGGGAAGGACTTTTGCATAAAGGTAATTCAAAGCTTTATTTATAATAACCCAAAGCTGTAAACAACCCAAGTGTCTATCATTAGCTGATTACTTAAGCAAATTGTTGCATATTTTTAGAGTCAATACTCAGCAGTAAAAAAGAATAAACTCTGGACATATGAAGCATCGTGTTTAAATCTCAAGAAACAATGCTGAGGGAAAGAAGATAAACATACAAGACTGCAAACTGTATGATTCTATCACATGACTTTTCTTAATCATTTTTTAAAGTTGTTCAAATACAGTCATCTCCATTTTCCCACCACCACTTTCCCCTGCTCCACCCTCACTCTTACTCCCTTTGGCTTTATCCCTGGATCCTTTATACATGTTCCTTGATGACTTTTTCCCCCTTATCTCCCTCTCTCCTACCCTCTGGTTACTGTCAGTTTGTTCTTTATTTCTATGTCCCTGGTTATATTTTGTTTGCTTTTTTGTTTTCTTGATTAGGTTCCACTGATTTGCAAATATTGTACCATCCTTGCATCCCTGGGGTAATTCCCACTTGATCATGGTGTATGATCTTTTTGATGTATTGCTGGATGTGGTTTGACAATATTTTATTGAGGATTTTAGCATCTTTGTTCATCAGTGATACTGGCCTGTAGTTTTCTTTCTTCATTATTTTTGTCTGGTTTTGGAATTAGGATGATGCTGGCCTCTTAAAAAGAGTTTGGGGGTCTTCCCTCTTCTTGGATTTTTTGGAATAGTCTATGAAGGATAGGGGTTAGCTCTTCCTTAAATGTTTTATAAAATCGTCCTCTGAAACTGTCCAGTCCAAAGCTTTTGTGTGCTGGGAGTTTTTTGATTACTGCTTCAATTTCACCAAGTGTTATTTGTCTGTTTAGGCTTTCTGCTTCTTTTTGATTCAGTTTTGGATGATTGTAGTTTTCTAGAAATTTGTCCATTTCACCCAGGTTTTCAAATTTCTTGGCATATCATTGTTCATGGTAATTTGTTACAATCCTTTGTATTTCTGTGATATAAGTTGTAATTTCTCCTCTTGCATTTCTGATTTTGTTCATTTGGGTCCTCTCTCTTTTTTTCCTTGATGAATCTGGTTAAAGCCTTGTCAGTTTTGTTTATCTTTTCAAAGAACCAGCTCCTGGATTTACTGATCCTTTGAATTGTTCTTTTAGTCTCTATGTCTTTTAATTCTACTCTTGATCATTTCCTTCCTTCTACTCCCTCTGGGCTTTGTTTGTTGTTTTTCCTCCAGTTCTTGTAGATATAGGGTTAGGTTGTTTATTTGAAATGTTTCTATCTGTTTTAAGTAGGCCTGTATCACTATGAACTTCCCTCTCAAGACTGTGTTCACTGTACCCCATAGGTTTTGGACTGCTGTGTGTTTACTTGCATTTATTTCCAGAAACTTTCTGATTTCTTCTGTGATCTCATTCTTAACCCATTCATTGTTTAATAGCATGCTATTCAGTCTCCATGAGTTTGAATATTTTTGAATTTTTCCTTGAGGTTTGTTGCTAGTTTCAAGCCCTTGTGGTCTAAGAAAATGCTTGATATGATTTCAATTTTCTTGAATTTGCTGAGGCTTGTTCTATGTCCTTTCACGTGGTCTCTATCTTTGAAAATGCTCCATGTGCATTTAAAAAAGATGTGTATTTTGCTTCTTTTGGATGAAAGTTTCTGTATATATCAGTTAAGTCCATTTGATCTAATACATTGTTCAGTTCCACAATATTCTTGCTGATATTTTGTTTGGAAGATCTATCCATTTTTGACAGTGGGATGTTAAAATCCTCTACTATAATTGTGTTGCTGCCTATGTCTTTCTTGAAGTCCTCCAAGAATTTCCTTATATATTTGGGTGCTCCCATTTTGGGT